>LLEY01000158.1:0-143238 GCA_001414485.1 Calycina herbarum | reverse complement strand
TGGAAGAGACCGGCGAGGTTGTTCATGCTCCCGAGGGTGTCGGGGTGCTCTTCGCCGAGGACTTTCTTTGTCAGTCGCAGCGTCTCTTTATAGAGCGGCTCGGCCGCCTCGTACTTGCCCTGGCTCTGGAAGAGACCGGCGAGGTTGTTCATGCTCCCGAGGGTGTCGGGGTGCTCTTCGCCGAGGACTTTCTTTGTCAGTCGCAGCGTCTCTTTATAGAGCGGCTCGGCCGCCTCGTACTTGCCCTGGCTCTTGAAGAGAAGGGCGAGGTTGTTCATGCTCCCGAGGGTGTCAGGGTGCTCCTTCCCCAACACCTCCTCGTTCAATGCCAGCGTTGCCTGGATCATCTTTTCTGCCCCGATGTATTGCCCAATATCATACTAACATCGTCCTATTCGATCTCGCAACTCGATTACTTTCATCTCGTTATCTGTAGAGACCTTAATAGTATCTACCAGATAAATCCCATGCGGCAAGTATCTTGTCCACACCTCTCGGTGAGTATGACCACCGGCCGGAATAACCTCTACCAATCGATGTAGTGCTGTATCTGCCCATATTAATTGCGCATTCTTCTCTGCTTCCTTCGCTGCCTTCGTCTCTGCCAGCCAGTTGCGGGTCGCTAGATGAACAAGTCGATGGACATCAAACGCGTCCTCTGTTAACCGCCGTGTTACGAATGAATATGCAATTAACGTTCCAATCGCTTTAGTTTGTTCGTTGGGAGACTTTCTTTGTGGTAGTAATGACTGAGGTACGTCGGCCGGGGCTATTACTCCCATAAAGGAGAGAAACTCAGCTGCAAGAATATCATCACGTCGAATTTGTTCAAACGAGATAAACCAAGTTGTGGCTACTGGGTTTTTCTGGCGACGATACCTTCCACGGTCGTCGAACCCTTCGCTAAGGATCTCGATTATCTGTTCCTCGCTATTGTTATACAATGATAGATATTTAATAATAGGCGTTAAGTTCTCGTTTATATAAGCCGCTGCTTGTTTAACTGCAAGCGGTAGATCAAGAAGTAGGTCAAGCAGCGCTTTTATACTAGCCTCGTCGTCGAGTAAATTCTGCTTTTGCACCTGGACACTTGTTTTAAGAAGTTTGATCGATTCCGGCCTGCTCATCTCTTTTATAGTGATAACATTTGCCCTAACAAATCTTATAGCAGCCTTATTATCTCGAGTAGTGAAAAGAACTGCTCTATTGCTAAGATTAGGAAGGTAGTTAATTAATGCACGGGATGCATTTCCCTTATTGGCGTTACCAAGGACCTGATAGTTATCGGCATTGTCTATAATAAGCAACCATGGACTCATAAGGTCTTGGAGTGCTATAAAGACCAACTGCTTCACATCTGTCTTATTATCCTCAAGCCCTGGGATTCCGAGCTTTTGGGCGATTTTGTAATATGAAGTATTAAAACTTGTTATATCACTGGCCTAAACCCAGAAAACAGAACACTCTAGTAACTTCTCCTGGATTTGGTAGGCGAATTATAGGGCGATCTGAGTCTTGCTAACCCTACTAAGGCCGTCGAGAGCTACCTATGGACATATGCCGGCAAACATCTTAGGGTTAAGCTTTGTGGTAAGCTGCTCTAGGTACGACTCACGACCAACGAAGTTTGTGTTACGCGGGAAAGGAAGATACTGGTAGCCTAGATACATTTAGCAACGTTTATATAACAGCTAATGGGCCTAAAAGCTAGCCGGATATTACCTCTTATTAATAGCATAGCAAGTGTAACTTTACAATGTGAGTTAGCCTATTTCATGATAATATTATAATAATATTAATTAAAGTCTGCTTAAAAAATCTACTGTAATGTACGGATATTCCCTAAAGTAATATCATGTATTGGTGCCGTGCCCTTGACACCTTCGCAGAGAAGCTGGACCACCGGCTCTAACATGGTGCGTCTAGCCGACCCAACGTCGAAATAAGCCTTAGTGCTAGTACTGATTCGATCAAGCGTCGCCTCGTTAACCTCCGATAGTCCAATATCTCTAATCTCGGGTATGTTGAATCGGAAGTACACGTTTGTATGATTCCTAAAATAACGTTCTAATTTGTTGGAAGTCTTCTCGTAATCTGTAGTAATCGATTAAACAGTCTTAATAGCGTTAAGTAGGAGAAACTTATCGAGCGCTGAGGGGGCATCGTATCGAATAGAAGATTTCACACCGTAGCCAAGACTAATCAGGACTGTTAGTAGAGTAGAGGCACTAAAGATGGTTTCTGCTTCTTTAATAATTTCCTTAGTAGGGTTGTTGAAGCCTAAGCCAGCATCGACAAACCGATTTCTAGAGCTGTTCGGCCACGTAATCGAGACGGCTTTGAAATACGTTGGTGCCGCCGTGGTTGCTCTAGCTGCCTCCTATATCTTACAGTTATATAAGATCTCTCCTAGGACTTTATAGGTCCTTAGATGATATAGCTTCCTCATTATCTTAGCCGCTATTACGTATATGAAACTTGACATCTGTTAGCTTAGGAAAGAAGAAGAAAATAGAAAGTCTAAAGATATTTTCTACTTACCCTCTCGCTCTAGTCTTATTGTCTCTAGATGATAGCATACTTACACCACTACTATGCTTCTTCTCGTGATTGACCACAATTTCTCGGACAGATGCCTCGAGAGTCGATGCCTTGAATGTACCCTCTTTCCCTTTACTCTTCGTATTCTTCTTAGAGAATATCTTGCCTATAAGCTTGAAGTATTGTCGAAGTACCTCCGACGCCGTCATTCGTAATCGGACAAGCATAATAGTAATGAGACTACAAGGCGCAAGGGTAAATATATATAAACTCGTTACTTATATGTGAATATATTCGTTGTACTTACCCTCCTGTGCTAGTCCTACCAACCAGATCAAAGTAGTCATATGGGAGAGGCTTATCTGCTAGTCTAAGTTGGCCTTGCACGGCGACTATGATATGCTGTAAGATAAGAAGCTCGGATATTCCTTTGATGCCCCCGCCATCTATAGTGAAGTTAATACGGAGCGGGATAATTATGCTGCGGTGTTACAAACTAAGAGACAATAGACAAACTGGTGAGTGGGGTGCTTGGGTGGCCATGGTGGTGTATCGGTGCGGGATGTCGGATTACGCCTAGCTGGCTTGTATTCGACGTAGATCAAGCCGGATGTATTACCGTAGCTAATTTCAGTAGGATCTAGCGATGAATTGATCTAGTATTATTAAACCGATGTTAGACTGTGATGGTTATGACGATAGAAGCAGATAAAGAAACGAGGCTGTATAGCCGCCGAGCTGATGATACTAGAATAACGATCACGTGACCTAATTCTCTTTATCCTCTTCTTGTAACGGTTCTAACCGTCACGTGCTGTCTCAGCGTTGTCTCGCGTGGCGTGGCGCCATCTCCTATATTTAAGAGCCTTCAGCTCTCGAGCTCTACTCTCTTCTCTTCTCTCCTTAGCTTAGAATCCTCGTATAGACAGTTCCATAGTGTCAATCTCACCACTCGTGATACCTGACGTAGTCGTGCTCTTGCGCGATCCATCAGCTGTGCGTGTCGTCACACTTCTTACAGAGCCAATTTGGTTTGGAAAACCTTCCTCTAGTGGCGAAGATATCATAAGGTGTTCAAGAATCCTGTAAAGGCAGCGGCCTCCTCGGAGTCACTGCTTTACAGAGCAGCAGATATAGCCGAGAATGTGTCTGACTGAATGCCAATGCTCGTCAAAATCGGTTCCAATACTCTCAAAGAAAAGTTAAGTAGCCCCTAGTAAGATTAAACGAGTTTGAAGCCGCGACAAAGTCGTTATAGTTTCGAAAACGGTCACATAAAGGAAGATGAGAAAAAGTAGTATATGTACGGTAATATAAATCGCAATTAATGAACGACAATGTAGATTTTCTAGATAAAACTTGACTTTTAAAAACTTAGCAGGGGCTAATCTAATATTAATATATTATAAACTGAAAGTAAGCATATTTTGTAGAGTCACTGATAATTTAAATGTAAAGCCGAAAATGGATAGGGGACTTTTGCTACGTAGGGATATCGTTTATGATTGTTATGAGAGTAGTTGCCTGCCCGCACTTCAATCCCAAGGCAGCAATTCATATTGCTCCGTGAGACTGATAGAGCCGATGTTTGCCGCTGTTCGGCGCAATGACCGGCAAGATCTCGCGCAGCTACAAACGTCGCAGCCACACATTAGCAGCCACAGATATAACTTTACCGAGATTACTATAATCACACCGCTGCTGACCAGGATCCTTGATCTCTTGATTAGAAGAAGTATCAGCCTATGTGGCGACATCGTATAACATGGCGCGCTCTGGCTGCTACAACACTGATATTAACTTTTTAGCATCGTGATAATGCTCAGAAATCTACATCTATTGTTTTATGAGTTTAGAAGGTGGAAAAAGCTTAATAGTAGTGTTGCGAATCGACGGGTCTCTTATAGTGTCAAAGGAAGGCCCTCTATAAATTCAAGGGAGCGGCGACGACGCGGTGATGATTTTCGGAGTTAATAGGTCAGGAGTGTGTGGGAGAGGTATATAACATACTAAAATAAAAATAAATAGAAATTCTTACACGTTCATAGATTTTTAGTCGCTTGAACTCGAAGTACCTATATTTTGTCTCGTTACAGGGTGCGTCTCGGCACACAGGGACAGACGTTAATCCTGTTCTTGCCTTACACGGTACAAATGCCTCTTACTCCTCTTTAGATTCTTATACTAAATCATATCCTTAGAAGTATATTTTTCTTTTTACGCTGGCTGGAATTCTAGCTCCTTTAAATATACTCTGCTATTTAAATGCTTTCGTGTAATAATACGAAAGTTATCTCTAAGCTCGTTTAAGCTAGAAACTAGGTTATTAGTTATAGTTTTAAATTATATATTTAAAAAAAAATATATCTTACCTAAGATTAACATCTTACCTTATAACTCTTGTTACTCTCGAACAAGTTGATTTCGGTTCCTCTCTTTACTAATAACCTCTTATATACCTTTAACTCGCTAGATATATATCCTATCTACTTCTTTTCCTAGAATTTCTTTAAAGTCTGCTCTTCCTTAGAATAAAGTAGTACAACTCCCCTACTTTATATTATTTACTTTTCCTAAAGTATTATAAATAGAAAGTTATAGAATCTAGGTTTTTATAAGATTTTACTAGACGTGCTAACAAGTGTTACTTATATATCTATTCGTTAGAGTATCTTCGTTTAATACGTTATTAAGTAGTTCTTAAGCTGCTAATCTAATATCTAAAAGGTTAGCTATAAATCTTTTAAACAGTATTACCTAATTCTTACTAAGATTTTCTAACTACTATACTAAGTATACTCGTTATATACGACCTTTATAAGTATTATAACTATAAATCAGCTTACAAAGATAAGGTAGTTATACTATAATTCTAAAACCAGTTATAATTAATAGAACAGTTTTATACTTAGTAACCTATTAACTAATTCTATAAGGTCTGCTAAATAAAGCGAGATAGGAAGTTTCTCTCTAAGAGCTTTTATAGTATAGAAGCTTATAAGTAAATCCTCTCTATAGCTTAATAAAAAGCTCTATCTTACTCTACTTTCCTTCTATCTAGTTACTAATAATAAAAGAGTAGGTCTTCTAAAAACTAATAAATAGTATCTAGATATTTATATATTATTCTACCTTAATATTAAGCAGTCTTATTAAGTCTAAAGTTACCCTAACTATATTTCTACTTAGTATAATAAATATATAAGGTAGGATACTCTTCTAAGCATTGTTCTAAAATAGAATCCTTTCTAATTAAAAAATAAAGATAATTATTATAACTCTAGTAAAGATATATAAATATAACTAAGATCGAGTCAAAGACAAGAGGTAAATAATAGTTAAGCCTACTATAAGAATAGTAAGGGCTTAATAAGTACAAAGAAATATCTTAAACGATAGTTTTCGAATATTTAAGAAAGATAAAAGAAGAAGAGCTAGAGTTACTAAAGCTCCTTATACTAAGTTAGTGTTTAATATTTTATCTTAGTTTATAAGGTAGTTACTATTATACTAAACCGATTTTAAGAAGAATCTAAAGTAAATTAACTTTAACTTAAGATAGTTATATAAATTAGTAGAAGGAAGGACAACATAATACTAGTTAACTGATAAATTCTTCGAAATATCTTTAAAGGCAAGTTAAATAAATCTACTAGAAAGCTAAGATATATCCTCAGATAAAGAGGTATAGTATTAATAATATATAGCTTTATAGTACTTAAAATTAATTAGATAAGATTCTACAAGACTTAGGTATCTTAGAGACCTGCTTATAAGAGAATACTAGAAGTAATTATCTAGAGATTATATTCCCTTACAAGGTTTAACTACGATACTTACATAAGCGCTACTAAATATAGGCAGCTAAAGAAGTTTTACCTTAATAGGAAAGATAGTAGATTATAGATCTTTTCCTTACTAGTATATAATCTCCCTATTATCTAAGATTCGCTAACGTAATAAACCTTAATATTAAGCTTAAAAATGCCTTAATTAAGGAATATAGTAATAAACAAAGACCTTCTAATAGTAAGTTATACTATAAGATCTAAATATACTAGAAAGAGAGGAACGTCTACTTAGAAATACGTTAGTAGGCCTACCTATTAAAGTATATAACTAGGTATCTAAAGTAACTCTTTTAGTATAAAAGTATTAAAGATGCTTTTAACAACCTCTTAGTTATACTAGGGCTTTGAAGTAGTATACGACTTAGTACTCTAAATAGAATAATTTCTATAAGATATAACAAGGTAAAGTTTTCTAGTCTTACTTAAAAGTAATTTAGTATACTTAATAAAGTAGGAAATCTTATTTTATCTAAAGTTTATAAGAATAATCTTTCTAAAGATTATTCCCTCTAAAAAACTCTATCTTATTAATAATATAATAGTTAAAGCTATAGAAGGAAAAGCCTCTAAAGCCTCTTATTAGAACGCCTGTATACTCTATAGGAAGGTTATAAGTAGTTAGATATTTTTAATATTTACCTTACTAGAGTAAGAGACTATCTAGCATAAGTTATCTATAATCAACAATCTTTTTTCTTCTCTGTTTACCTTCTTTAAGGATCTTTGTTATTTATAAGCATATATAGTAAGTATAAGGTACTTAATCAATCCTAGGCTAAAAGAAATAATATATATTACTCTTAACTAGAGGTTTTCTAGAATAAGGAAAAGAGTTATTAAAAAAGATTATAAGCCTTATTTAATATATCTAGGAAAGAATATACTAAATTAGGAACTCGCTTATAGACAACTTTAGTTAGTAGTAATACGAAAATTTCTAAAGCTACTAAGACCTTAGGAGAGAAAGAGAGAGAAGAGCTTTTAAGCAAAGTCTAGAGCAGAAAACACTGACGAAGTAAGTCTCACAGATTTTACTTCGCTTACTAATAAATTAGGATTTTAAAACAAAGAGATAGTAGCTCTATGTTACTACTTATTAGACCGGGATATAGCTCGTAGTATATTACTAAAAGCTTAAAAGCTAGATAGATTCTAGTATAATAAAGAGAAAATTAAGAGTTATATTAATAATATATTATAATTTTTTAAGACTACTAAGCAACGAGTAGAGAGTAAATGCTCCCTAGCTCTTATTAGTAAGAGAATAGATACCTCTAGCACCTGTTATAGACTACTAAGCAAGGAGGCTTATACTAGAGATAATAAGTTTCTATTTATACTTAACCTATATAACAGTAGAGAAGAGTAAGAGGAGACGATTATATCTCTTTTTATATATAGATTAGTCTATTTCTTATTCTTTAGTAGATTAGTAGAAATAAGCGCTTATTATAATTCTATAACAGCATTTCCTCCTAAAATAGCTAATAATAACATAGAGAATACTATTCCCTAAACTAGTAGAAGTCTATTTATACTACACGATAGTAAAAGAGAGAGTACATTATTTAAAGCAGAAAGCAAGTACTCTAAACAAAACTAATCAAACGCGTTATTAGAAATTTCAGATTATATAAGAAGTTATTCCAAAGATAGTATCTCTGAAATATTACCGAGCATAGAAGATATTATCAAATTTTATAATAATTAAAACTATATAGTAGGAAATAGTATTATTTACAAAAGAGTAATTAAAACTAATATAATTAAATTTATAATTTATAAGAATAGCCTTTAAAAGGTATATTAAACTATAGATATATCTAGAGTTAGTAAAGATAAGGTTAAACAAGAGGCAAAGAACTATTTAAGAAACAGCTTTAGAGCTTTTAATAGTTTATATAACATACTACTTCTAAACTAGTATTTATAAGCTACTAATAGTATAAATATTATTCGTATTATTTCAAAAGATAATATTCGTATTTAAAAAGAGCAAGTGCCTTAGCTATAGCTAATAAGAAACATAGTTAATTATAGATAAATAAACTAATAATAAGAATAAACTAATCTAATAAGGAATATATATCTTATCTAAAACACTCCTAATAAAAATAAACCTCGGTCCTAAAAGCCTTAAAAAATAAAGGAAAGCTACTAGTAAGAGGTAAAAAAAAAAAGAAAAACTATTAAGAAGCAATCTAAAAAGAAAAACCAACTAACTAACTTAATTAGGTTTTATTTCCCTTAACTAAAGTACTATTTTTATTTTTATCTCTATTATTAAGTAGTCGCTTCTATCTTAAACGTACCTCTCTTTCTCTATATATTACAGAAGTATAGGATATTAGGTATATTAGTTAGCTCTATTCCCTTAGATAATAGGGTTTTGCTATAGTACGTATCCTTACCCCTCTTTATCTTATTAATAGCCTTATTATAACTATTGTAGATCTTTGTAATTAAGAGCGTACTTAGCCTATATTTAATAAGCTTACTAACATTGACTAAGATAAATAAGATAATGTCGCTAGGGCTAGAATTTATATTATTAAGTTTTTAGTAAAATCGAGACGATTATAATACTAATTTATTACTATAGGTTATTTTAATAATAACTATTGAAAATTAGTTACTACTATCTTTAACCTCCTTTTTAATAATTATCTAAATAATCTTAAAGTCGTTATAGTTAATACTACCTTCTATAGTAGTAAAGATTAACTACCTCTTATTAATTATATAATCTACCTTAGCTTAACAAGCGCGAAACCTTTAAGCTTATTCTTAGATACTTCTTATAAGCTTATAGCTGAAGCTGCTAGTGATTTTTTTTTAAACTTTATTCTATGCCTCTGTATTACAAAAGATATTAAGGTACTTCTTAAATAACTAGCTGTCTACTAGGTAATCCTAAAACTTATAATTTTTCTCTAACTCGTCCTAAATCAGGTATAATATAGACCCTATTCTCTAGTCCTTAGTATTATTATTAAACCTTTTCTATAGTTCCTCTTTAAATGTTCGTATCTCCTTTTTCTTTAAATCTTACTTATTTTTCTTATTTAGGAATATCCTTTTCTTAAGAAGCTCTAGCACCTTTGCCTAGTCTAAGAACTTATTAAGAATAGTAAGAGATTATAATTAGGCGTATATCTTTAGTAAGAATTTCTATATATAGACTTCCTTAGTACTACACGCTTCTATTATAAGGTTAGAGTATCCTATGAAACCTATTTCAGTATTAGCATAGAGGGCTATCGACGGCAGTATAGTAGTCTATCCTATAACTTTTATACTAGCCTAGACTTTAATAGGAATTCAGTAGTTCTTGTTAAGGTAAAGGATAGTATCCTAGTAAATAATATCTCGAATATTAGTAATTTTCTTAGCCTTAGTAATAATAGTAAGTATTCTTATAGAGTATAAATCAGAGTAGGATAGAGAAAGTTCTTTTAGATTATTATAAGGCGCTAATACTAGTTTACTATTCTAGGTAATCTAGTAAGCAAGCGTGTCTTTATATATACTACGTCGCTGCTTACTAGTCGTATCTATTATACCTAACCTACTAATATCAGTATTTGATTCGTCTAGATCTTTGCTCTCCTTTATATATAAGTTTCCTATTATAGAGTTAGTATAGATTTTATCTTCAAGGTTCGTAGCTGAGAAGCATAAGTTTTCTGTTTAAGTAGCCTTAATATTCAACATTCGAAGTAAGCTTTATTTATAACTAGAGAAAAGAGAGTAGTGTCGTAGTATAGCGAAGTTATAGTATAGCGAAGTATAATAAGAAGAGACACTGCTTAAGGTAGGTCTGATCTTTCATCGCTTAAATAGGGATATATTTACTTATTATTATTATATATATTAATAATCTCCTTCTAATACTATTTTTTTACTAATTCTTCCTCCTTACCCGAAATTATAAGCAACGCCAATTTCTCTAACTTCTAATAACAAAGTTAATAATTTAATTAGTCTATATTTTAAAATAGCAGTAACAAGGGTAATAGCTAACTGTGTCGCTTCCTCTAGTATATCATTCACAAGTATTAATACTTCTATCTAGACAAGAAAGTCAAAAGGAAGTAAAAAGTCAAAAGGAAGCAAAGTATATTATTAAGTCCTCCCGTATAATACACTAGTACTATATAGAATAAAGGGTGGACCTGCTAATTAGGACGATAGAGAGAGAATAGAAAGGAAGAGGGGAAATGTAGAATAGAGAGCTTTTATATATATTATAAACCCTTAGACCCTTCTTAGTAGTGTTAAATAGTTAATTAGATTAAGATAATAATCTTTCCCTACCTTAACCACTGAGAGTTAGCTTTATAAACACTAGAATAATTATCTTTAAAGCTTTAAGAGATAATACCCTAAACCTAATTCGATAAATTCTTCTTCTTATAGTAAGTAATTAGGAAATCCTAGCTCTCTCACTACTACTAGTAAGAGCATACTCTCCTTAGCGTTACTTACTAACTATAGTTAGTTTTAGTATAAAGATCCTTAATTAATAGCTAATATACTTATTAATATAATATAATAAAGGTATAGTAGAAGACATTCTATAAAGAAGAATAATAATAAAAGACTAGAAAAATCGCTTATACTCTGCTATTTTCCTCTCTCCTTTTCTTATCTTACTTAAATATCTACGTTAAAAGCTGTTTCCCGTTCCTATATATATCTATGCTAGGTTAGTTATAGAAAGGAAAGGTAATATATTAAGAAAATAAGACTAAATAAAAGCTTAGATCCTACGATCTTGTTAGTAAACATAAGGGTCTTATAGGTAAAGTTCTTATAGGTAAAGGTAGGTAGCTAGTTGTTAAAGAGGTAGTTAGAAATGTTAAAGAGTAAGAGAATTAAAAGGTTAATAACACTTAGACTAAAGTTACTATTACTGTTAGATTTAATACTAAGACTAAGGCTTAAGTTAAAACTGTTATTATAGAGGAGATTAAGTTTTAGGCTAGACTTAACGTGGTTGTCGAATCTCTAGGGATGGTTATAGCGAAGATTAAGTTCTAGGTTAAGGAGATTAAGTAGGCTGTTAGTCTAGACATTGTTACTAAATCTCTAGAAGAGATAGTTAAAAAGATTAAGTTTCAAGCTGTTAGTCTTATACTTAAGATGTCTAAATTTGTTATAGAAGATTTTTTAGTTGTTAGTCTTAATCTTGATGAAATTTTTCAGCTAACTCAAATAAAAACTAAAACATTACTTCCTCGAATAGCTATATTCGATCGAGATAATAGCATTTTAGTATAATCTAAAGATAGCTTAAAATTAGCATTAGTACGAATTCAAGAAAGTATTATAAATGACTTATATTGTCGCTTTAAAAATTATAAATCTTTGAAATAAGGTTCTAGACCTTAGCATACTCCTCAATGGTTTTCCAACATATTGATACAACAGCTGAGCTAAATAAGAATCACCCGAAAATTTGAATATATTATTTAACGGTATATAAAGCAATCCCTCAGTACCGAATAACGAGTAGCTGGATACAACGTTTGGACCCTTAACTAATAGGTGGAAACAAACTTTTCCGGAGTTAGACATATTTGCCTAATTATGGATCTAGAGAATCACCTACATCTGAACATAGATATAGAAGAACAGAGAATAAAAAGTAAAGCTAGACACGTGTCAGCTAAGCGATCAATCAAGCCGGTTTCACCTCCTAGACGAATCGTTATACAGATCTCTTTTTCCCATTGTTACACACATCTTATCCCGTATCGTACAGCATAATCGATACAGTTGGTGGTAGTAGCCTAACCCGTTTAGGATGTCTGAGAGTAGGAGTAGATCCTTAGAGTGTAGATCCTTAGTATAGGAGTAGATCCCTATAAATAATTAGAAAGACGCTCCAAGCATCGGAGATGTCCTAAAAGGTATAGGGCAGGTAGATATTAAATCGCGATTATAAAAGAAACGATGTCTTTATTATAAGGCTCAAGAAACGAAAGCCTTCGCAATAAGTATCAGATATTAGGTTCGGACTACCTAGACCATAAGCGACAGTACTTCGACGAACTTCTTCACCACCGAACCTTTTGTTACAACGCTCTTTCTTAAAAATTCCTCTTTATTTCAGATCGCAGACACTACGGAGATAAAAAGAATAGAAAGCCAGAACTCAACTATCGAAGACCACTCAATCGTCGAAGACCACCCAATCGTCGAAGACCACCCAATCGTCGAAGACCACTCAATCGTCGAAGATACATTTGTCGAAGAACCCCTCTGGAGCGATGGCGAAGATGGCGCGGGCAGCTCGAGTGCCGATAGCAGGAGCGATGGCGAAGATAGCTCAGGTGGCAGCACGATGGATGAAGACGACAAAAGGATTCCACTCACCAATCGACTCTTTAGTGAGTCATGGAGATCTTGAACAATGGGCTCGGCGTTGCTTATATGATGGTAGGTCTGCGTGATCGCGCTTAGCGGGACAACAGCTCCATGCTTACAGTTGTCAATTAATATCGCTGACATTGCTTTCCGCATACGTTCCTGTCGGCTACACGATCTGTCAGAATATATAAACAAAAAGGGAAGCTCTCTTACCATTTCTCTAAATTGTCATTAAAATAGTGGTTCAACGTCATTGGCTTGCCAGATCGCTCACCTGTAGACGTCGTCTGAGAAGGTTAGAGAGCTCATGCCGTCGCCTTACATCGAGAGCCCCATCACTGTGTGAACCTGCAAACTGTTAGTTTAGGCCATGATGCTCTCCTTTAAGAACTTACCTCTAGCATAATATTAGTGAAGGCCTTCTGATCAAGGCCATGCAGATCTCTCTTAGCCCATTCGCGTACTTGATTCGCGTGCTCCGAGGTTGAACTTTTAGCAGGAATAATACTGATTGTAATTCTTATCAATAGAGAGCGCCGGAAGGTGATCTGGGTAGCGAAACGTGTACACAAGCCGCTGTCTTGTAGGAATAGTAAGTTGGTTACTCCTTCCAGGACGGAGCTCTTCCCACTCAATTGGTCACCGACCACGACAATCTGGGGCAGGAAAATGTAGTCGCCTACATTAAATACGAACAGTCTGTCGATTTTGTCTAGCATAGCGGGGTCAGCTAGAGTTCCTCCAGTTGCACCATTAGACTTTCGTCCCCGTAGGGATTGTTCGGTCTCCTTGCTCATTGCACTGCCTTCGATTACTACTACCAATCAGTAGAAATCTGATCCTTAGTCTTAGAAGAAACGACATTCCCACCAAGACTTTAACCAACTTAATCTACCGCATACACGAAGTGCATATCCATAAGTTAGAAACGATGTTCACCTAGCTGTGTTTGCTAAAGCAACACGCAGTAACTCCTCATACAGGTTATACTAGAACTAACTATGATCCATGAGTGGTAGCGAATTTCGCGAAAATTGCTGCTTAGCATATCCTCTCTAGCTAGTTAAAACTAATACCTTCGTACTCTTAGCTTGTTAAGAGAAGGACTGCGAAAAGAAGGGCCTCCTGCCTTCGGCTAGCCCCCTTATAGTAACGAGCTTAAATAGGTCATATTACGTAAGATGAATTAACTAAGCAAACTCTCTTTAAAGGCATAGTATATATTACATGGTTTTATATCGCTTCTACAGCCGCCCCTAGTACAAGTTCTAAGGATACTTCGGCCACTTAGCCTAGAGCGGAAAATATAAGGCTTTAATTATATTTAGAAGTATATCCTAGTACTCTCTGTTTATTTATGCTTTACCGTTCTACTTTTAAACTTCAAGTTAAGAAAACTAGGAATAAAGCGCTTCTATATACTAGCTTCCTTTTACCACCAGTTATAGGGGCTGTCCACTTAGATAGGCGAAGCAGTAGAGACCTTAGAAGAAAAGAATTAGGGCGGAAGTTAGTTCTGAACAGAGTAAACTAAAGTAAGTATATTAAATTAATTAACATTATAACAGAACTATAGATGTAGAGCTTAGAGCTGATTCGTTTAGGAGAAACTATGTAATTATATAACAGAAGTCCTACCTAGGTTCTCAGCTAAAGATTATATAGATTCCGCTTCTACCTACAAACCCTATACTTCATCTTTTTTCGCTAGTAGAAGCAACCTAGGCAACTTATCTCCAACGCTACGTAATCTCTGTAAAACATAACAGAAGAGATGATTTTCATTCCTATTCACTCCCAACTCTTATAATACCCCTAACACTCTTAGGAGCCAATCTTCGACTACGGCAGAAGCGCTAGGAAGAGTCTTTAGCAGTAGAAACCCGACAAAGATCAGATTA
Organism: Calycina herbarum; assembly: GCA_001414485.1. Classification (NCBI taxonomy): domain Eukaryota; kingdom Fungi; phylum Ascomycota; class Leotiomycetes; order Helotiales; family Pezizellaceae; genus Calycina; species Calycina herbarum. The sequence continues at coordinate 128,570 of LLEY01000158.1, read as the reverse complement.
TCTTTCAGCTTATGAATTTAGTTGAAATAGAGACGCGTAATCCTAGAGTAATATCTTTTATATAGCCCCTTCTATGATATAAGATAAATAGTACCAGTAGGTGTAAAACGTGATCTAAATGCCTTAAGAAGCCTCGTAAGTGTCAGGAACAGAATTAGGCCGCTATCCTAGATTTTTTAGTTCTAAGTCTTAGGCGTTTCAATACCGAGTCTTACTACTATCTTAAAGACTGCCTTCAGACTTATGTCAAGACTCTCGATAATCTCGTTCTCCACCTCCTGCCGTAGCTGTCTACTCTGTAATAATACTACAATAATCTAGGACAGGTAGTATAGTAGCTTGATAATATCACTGATAATAGCAGCTGGGAGTAATATTAGGCCTGAAAGTCGTACTAAGTAGTAAGGGGGCTAGTCTCTGTTATAAGGGCTGAAGAGTTATACTATAGCTTATCTTATTACTGATAGAGGTATTATTTTTAATAGATATTTCTTCTTTTTTTATATAAGGGGTTAGATCTCTAAGTAGGAATTAGGATATAATAAAGAGGCGATGTCTATAATAAGCTTATCGGTTTATAACGAGATTCTATAGGCAGCTTCGTTACTATACTTAGGAGGTAGGGTCGAGTCTATAATAAAGGATAGTAGAAAGTAAGACAGCAGATAAGAAGGAGTAAAGTAAACGAGACTAAGTTAAAATTTATATAGAAAGTTCTTTATCACATCCTTTAATTAAGCTAGTTATTATATAATAGGATTAGTATCGTTTCTTATATATTCTGTAGGGTTTTCACTTTAGAGCTAGAAAAGCTAAACCTGGAAAAAGTGCCTCTCTTTCCCCACTTTTATACTAGATACAACAGAGCTAGGAAGTATGTAAGGTATCTTCTATTACTTATTATATACTAATACTAAATAAGAATGTAGGTAATTAGAGGAGTATTCAGTTTTTAATCTAAGGGCTGGAGTCGCCGTAGGAAATAAAATACTTATCGGGGCTGTTATAAGCAGGGGAGGTTTTCTTAGTTTCTAGGCTTAATTCCTAATTTTTTAATCTTAAGAGATTTACTAGGATAAGGATAGATAAATCTTAACCTAACCTCTTAACAACGTAGAATTTTAAGCGAGGCAGATTTCCTGCTAACTAATAACCTACTCTAGTCTTAATAGATATAGTAAGTTAGGCTATAGGTGTATAAGCGTAGTAGACTTGGCATTACTAGTAAAAGGCACCTGGAAAGTATAAGAAGCATCTAGCTAAGCTTGAAAAGGGGTGTGTATTACCTGGAAAGGATTAGTTAAGCAACTACTCTAAGGCTAACCCCTTATAGTAGTTGTTCACTTACGCTCTAATGCCGCACCTTGTAGAATCTTTAAAAGCACCGAATTTAGTATAAAGTATTATTAAGGTAGATTTGTAGCTTTGTAGCTCTTACGTCTAAGAGTAATATATTCAATCACGGCTACGCCTCCCCGCGTATAAGTGCTAAGGGTAGTAATCAAGTTATATAATATAGACTATACTAATAGTACTCTAGCAGCTAAACAGGGAGATATAATTAGCTTTACACGGTGTTGAAGGATCTCCTAAGTTCGTGTTATACGATTTTCTTATATATATAATAGCTCTACACTCCTGTCCCCTGATATAAATGATATAATATAATCTATATACTAATTTCTCTAACAGCAGACAACCTCCCTAGTCAAGGTAGCGTAGAAAGGGACTGCTATGTATTTCGCATGTCTAGTCAATTAAGTTAGTTAAAGTCTTAGAGGGATAATAGGCGTTCTACCTCTAGCCTCGGAGGAAAATTAAAGACAGCGGGGCTACTACAAATAGGGGATGTACTCTGCCATCCTCTAAGGAGATTGCCAGGGCAAGAATAGACGAGAGTATTGTAGTAGTGGAATATAGCATAATCATATTCCTACTTAATACATTCTATTCTATATAATAACACGGAATAAGAAATCACGTAATAATATAACCTCTTAACAGCCTCAACATTATAAGTAAGGCAGCCCTCAGCTTTAACGAATCCTTCGTAGCTAACTAATAACCTACTTTAGCCTTAATAAACACGGTAAGTTAGGCTATATCGAGACAAGGTACCTAGATAATATAAAAAGGACCTAGGCTGGTATACTATCTTCACTATCTTTATATTTAAATTTAATATCTCTACTCCCTTTCCTTATAATTTAAAATGAGTGTACTACCTATATCCTAGTCCGGACCTATTCTAGAGGGTTACTCTTTCTACGTAAGTTAGAAACCTTTGAACCTAGAAGTATATATACTAATAAGAAAGAATTCTCCTAAGTCGATCTCTCCGGATATATCGGTCACTAACAAAGAGTCAGTCCTCTTTGCTAAAATTAGTTTTCTACAAAAGTTATATTAACTATGTATAGGTGTGTACAGGGTCCTAAGGAATCTGTACCAGTTGAAATCCCTATCGATCTAGTAAGCTATATATAGTACCTTAGCGAAGACGCTCGAGTTACTCAGCTTCGTAGTAAGTTTTCTAGCTATCCTACTCTAAATATTATTAACTCTAGAGAACTCGATTAAATATTTAGAAAAATAGTAGGAGAGACCTCTAACTATGCTTCTCTGCCTACGGGAATTGTAAAGTTTCTACCAAGTATAACACGAGGGTTGGTTCGTAAGTTTTAAGTATATCTCGAGCTAGTTCTTCTACTAACTATTTACCTTAGAACTTATTAGAGAACTACAAGTAAAAGTTGGCTATCTTGAAATAAGCTAGCTATAAAGGAACTAAGATGCCTTCTAATCCGAGGATTACATACATAGTAAGTTTTATACTTTATTCCTATTTTGCTCTCTAGCTAATAAATGTAAAGGATATATAAGCTAGCTATAAGGAGAGAATAAGAAAGTCTAAGGTATATAAAGACTCTCTTGTTTATCTCTGCATTTTTATAACTCGAAATAGCTACAGTAGGGGACCTACGAGAAGACCTTAGCGTGGTAAAGCAAAATTATACTAGTATAAAGGCGTAAAATAAGGCTTTGAAAAGCGCGCTTAAGAAGGCAACTTCAAACTCTAGCAACGAGACGACCAGTAGGAAGCGTAGACATGGAGAATAGATGTGTAACGAAACTTAAACGAACTAAACAAAGATGACTAAGTCTCGAAGGTTGGTATGCAGATAAGAAGTACAGATGCGCCGGGTTGTTCACTTGGAAGTGAACTCGTTACTTATATCAAAGATGTCAAATAAGATAATAAGATTAATAACTAAAGTTAAGCACGAAGCTCCTATCTAGATAGCAGACGTGCCAGTACATATAGAACCGTAATCCCCGTTCTAATCGCCCTAGTCGCTCGCCTTGATCGCTTCAGTCGACAGGCGACTCAAGCGACTCAGGCGACTAGGTCACGTGATGTTTCTTACCCAAAGAAATCCACGGATCGCTTAGCTAGTCTAAGGATCCTTCTTCTATAAGAGTTTCCGATAGTGCTTAACCTGTCAGGGCGCCGCCTGGTCTTCACTCGTCACATGCTCGCACGTGATTCGTGACAGAAGTGCAGAAACATAAGTAGCTTAGAAGTAAACAGGAGATGTAAGGATATTATATTAATGTTAATAGCTATATAATTGCCGAGTTATATAAGCAAAGGCTAAGAATTACTTCTTCCTCTTCTTACTCTCTTTCCTACTACCTCTCTGCTTCGCACCAACAGGCTTAGCAGTTTTATAGTTATACTTATACTCCTATTCTCTACTAGAACCCCTCTAGCAGCTACGGTAGTAACAGCTGTTATGTTCTTCCTAGATCTATCTACTCTAAGTACGCTTATAAACCGTCGACTGATTCTATGTAAGTTTATCTTCGAAGCCTCTAGATTCTCTTTTCCCTTTCCCCTTTCTAATTCCAGGTCTAAGAGTACTATAATCATACTTATACTCCCATTCCCTAGATTCCCCTATACAACTACAATAGTAGCGACTGTTATCTTCTTCCTAAACCTATCTACTCCACAGTTGAGTATAAGCGCCGGTTTTAATAGCCGACTAATCCTATGCTAGTTTATCTATACCCCTAGAGTTAACTCTAACATATCCACCGGCACTAGAGCTAGATAGTCCAGAGTCTCTAATACCTATATTATTAAAAGACTTTATTACCTTATCTAAACCTAGCTTATCTATAGTCTCGTCGACCTCAGGGGTTAATAGCCTATAAGCGACGTATTTCGTTTGATATTCGTAAGAGGTAAGCTCGTAAACTCTGCTAAGCTCTAAAGAGTAGTACTTTTCGCTATATAAGCAAGGTATATAGTAGATCCTCTATTTAATACTATTATTTCCGTAAATTCTAGCCTAATACACTTCAAAGCTCCTCTTATACTTTTTATATTTTATAAATTAGAGTTTTTAGTACTGCTCTATTAAATGCCTACATTAGAAGTAACTTCCTTCTTTTGCTCTGCTAGAGCTTGTCGATATTATGTTATATTTAATTCCTCTATTATCGGATTCTCTCGTTCACGTCGTATTAGACTTCTAAGATAATAGACAGGTCTGCCTTTTAACCTTACTTAGCTTCCCTCTTCTAAAGCTTCTAATAAGACTAATTACACTAGTATCTATATACTAGAATAATTCATCTATCTTTTTAGAAAATACTAGAGGAAACCGAGCTATCAAGGTTATACTCTATATATATGCTCTCGCCTACATAGGTTTGTAACTATTATACCTATTATAATAGATCGATCTATCGTCTAATACATTCCGAGCCTATAAGATGTCTTTTTCATATATTAAACACTCTAACAGCTACCTAATCTTTATTATATACTCAGTAGCCAGGTTCTTAACCTTAGCTTTATAGAAATAATTTCAAGATAATATAAAATATTCTCTACTAAGAGAACATTATATAGTTAACGACAAACAGTAGAATTATATTAAGAAACCGAAAGTATAACATAAGTCAGAAACTAAACTAATTACATAATAAAAGGCGCCTAGTTAACCTAAAGTTATCGTACGTTTATATCCCCTATTATACAGGGTCTATAGCCTTAGGCCACATCTACTACACCTTCTCTAATTTGTTAAGAATCTCAGTTATACGTAGAAAATCAGCGCAATACCTTAGTAATAAACAAGATACCTGCCCTAGTCTCCTAAGTTGCTAAAATCCCTTCCCCTAGCTTTCTCTATATAGAAAAATCTAATTTAGAGAAGCAGGCTCTACTAAGTTTCCTTACACCACCTGTAAGAATGAAGTTATTCTCCTTCTATAGAAGAACTATAGCCTCTTAACTTTTAGGGCCTACGTTCTTATCAACAGCTGATTTAGTAGGCTATAGGAGCTAAAGTATACCTCTTTAACTACTAGTTAGTAGGAACTATCTAGTTCTAATCCTTAATCTTTAAAGTAATAACATCTCTACTAAGGTATAATAAAACTAACTATTTAACTAAGGTAACTGGTTTCGAAGGTTAGTATATAGTAAGAAGTATAGATATACTAGGTTGTTCGCTTAAAGGCGAACTAGTTACTTATATCTATGTTAAACAAGCAAAGCCACTATTTTATATTATATGTATACGCTAACATACCCCTCTCTATATATTTTACTACTAATATTTAATAATGCTTTTCTTACCCCGTACTCTACTAGAACCTGAACTCGCTAGGACTTCTAACCTTTAATATACCTTGTCTTTAACCTTACTTCCTCTACGTCGCCTATTAAGCAATAGTCGATATCTACGTCGTATTAACCCCGGTAAGCTCCAGGGCTGAGGTTAAGTAGATAGCTAGTAGAGTATAGAGAAGGAACTGTTTTCCATAGTAGACTAGCTAAGATGAATTAGTAGTAGCTTAGAGTATGCTAAACTTGTCTCTCTAAAACCGTAGCCTACTTCCTTTTCTGATAATACGCTAACCCCCCGCCGCTAGACGGCTAACCCGCCCCTAGTAAATCACGATACTAATACTATAGCTTCTCGGTCTGCACTCTTCCGTCCTATGCAACCTAGACGGTGATAAAAGCTAGGAAATCTAGAAGGGAAAGGAAAGCGTTTAAAGCCTTACGTCGATTATGTTTTAGTTTAAATACTCGATCCTAGGGGTAGTAGGACTTAGTAAGGCTAGCTAAGATAGTTTAGTAGTAGCTTAGTATACCCTGTTAAAAATAAATTAATTACTATGTAGACTTTGCTCTAGTAGGGTTAGTAGGTTACTAGATTTCGGCCTAAAAGCGTCTGTGCCTAACTGCGGCAACCTGAGGACAACGTCGTAACCCTATCTACTATAAGGACCACAGAGCAAACCCTTCTTAGCAGGCACTACAGCATCTTCCCGCTCTTCGCCTAGTACTAATTTAACTAAACCATTTTTTACGATTATACTAATAACTATATCTAATTTAGATTTCTATATTATATACCTTTACCTTAATAACATTTTAGTATAACCGGTTCTCTAAGAAGCCTTTCTCTTCTAGAAGAAGAAAAAACTAATAAGGTCTTAATAAGAGCGAGATCATAAGTATACGAGAGGCTATTATCAGCGTACGTGCTTCCTAACTAGGCTATTTAAATTATCTAACTAATAGTATAAGGCTTTCGATTGCTCTCGTCTAACGAAGTTAAGTAAGTCGTAGAATCTAGTACTACCTAGAAGTAGATAGAAGGTATAGGCTAAACTATGATTTAGAGTAATTCAGCTACTTAACTGTTAAAAAAGAAAGGGGATAGAGGTTAAGAGGAAGTTAAGCTACTTAAGTCTAGTATAAAGAGGCTACTACCCCGAGATTAGGCACTTAAGTTCTTAGGTAGCAAGGTTTAGGAAAGCTGAAAATAGTAGAGATATCTTAATAGGAAAGTAGGATAGATAATAAAGCAAATAGTATAATAGGAATAGATTTTAGATTTAAATAGCTTCTCGAATATCTAAGACATAGCTCTCCTATCTAGAGTTAAGATAACAATTACTCCTTTACTTTCTAAAGTAAAATCTAACATAGTTACGTAGCGTGTAGCCACTCGTATATCGGCTTCCTATACTTCGAACCTACGATATAGAGCTAATTCGAGTATAGCAGCAGTTACTCGACTAAATACCTCTGTAACAGATACTAGAGAACTGCCTTATAGCTGGCTTACTATTACCTTTAATCCGCCAGGTATAACAAGTTCTTATACCTCTCTGTTTATCTCTAAATACGTATTAAATATAAGCTATATAAGACGTTCTACCTTATTAGAGTAAATTTCTATGGTTATTACGTAATCAACGTCTACGATAACATAAGGTAGGAAATTCATAGATACTATAGTAGTCTTATAGTCGACTATATTATTTTTCCTAATCGTACTATATAAATATTTAGGAAAAAGGTCTAACTCTTCTATATTAGCACTTGATATTATTTCTTAAGAGTAGGTAGAATCGGTAGTTATTTATAAGATATTATAGCTTACTAGTAGGTCGTTTTATAAAAGGTCGCTTAGATCTGGTGGTGATGTAGGAAGACTACTCTTAGCGCCTAAGTTATTATTAACGAACTATTATATTTAAATTAAGTGAAATACTTACGACAGCGCTTAGATAATACAGAGCCGGACATAGACTACTTAGTCTGCTATTCTATCGACTAAATAAGAAGTAAAACTATTAGATAAGGAGATATAATATTAGTTCGTTTTATAAGTTTTACTTTCTCTTTATTTAATAGGGTATTAAGTAAAGCAAAAAGCTAGCGTCGAGTATATTATCCGTTTACGTTAGTAGATCTAGGTCTAACAACGAAATAAGCTACCTAAGCTTAGAAGCTAACGTTAAGAAAAATCTAGGAGGTAGTAGAACTTCGTACCAACTTTGCTTAACTAATATTATTAAGAAATTTATATAGAGAGCGCTTCTATATCTACTTTACTAAGAGAAATATAGAAAATAAAATAAATAAGCTTTTAATTAGCTTAGAATTAAATATATTACCTATAGTAATAATAAAGTAGAGTTAAAAGAAGTAGTAGAGTAATATGTTACTAGTAGTAATTTTAGTAGTAGATTTAGAGAGAGGACTCCTCTTCTAGCTCGGTTTCATTACTAGCGTATTAAAGTTAGCAAGGGTATCTTCCTCTTATAAATTAGTAAGCGCTATATTAACACGCTAGTAATATAAGGAGGTAGTATTTTACTAGCGCGATAGAACTAAACTAACTGAAAATTACTAGCGCTATCTATAAGTACCTCTAATTTTCCTAGTATAGTATAATAAAGAGAACTAAAAATTACTAGAGTATCTTAATTAACTATAAGATTATAGTATTACTTAATAAAAAGTGCCTCTATTTTGCCTATGTCGCTATATAGATAATTATCTTATCTAGCTAGGTCTATTACAGGGATTAGAGGGTTTGTAGATTATAAAGTCGTATTTCGTTATTCTTTAATCCCCTCGCTTACTTCTATAATTCTCTAGAAAATATAGAGAAAGTCTCTGTTATTCTTAGGAATTATTATAATTAAAATCCTTATATATAGTAACCGCTATACTAACTATAATAGCAACTGTTCTATAGATAAAAGTCGTAAGTAAAGTTGGCTTTAACTTTATATATCTTATTATACCTAAAGAAAAGTGTTTTTCAAAGACTTATTTAATCTTTAAGAATTATAACACCTTTTAACTTTCTATATTATATATCTTAAAATAACTCTTCTTAAAACCTCTTACTTAAAGTCGCTATATAGAGATACCTAGACCTGGCCTAATCGTAAGAATCTATTAACCGAGTTCTAGGTTTATATACTTTATTACTTCCTCTCTACTCCTTATTAGAACCACGCTTAAGAATTCGCTCTAGTTTTAGATTTACTAGATTAGTAAAAAATAGATATTGTCTTAAGATATTTTATTACTAAGGAATAATACTATTTCTATAGTAGGATACTAGAGGCGAAAAGGTATAACTATAACTAAGATAATATTTAAACTATAGAATAGTAGCTATACGAATATTCGTACGCCTATCTTAACTTATATAATAAAACAAGTCTCTAGGGATATATAACACTTAGTACTAAGATACGAGTTTAGTTCTTTAGAAAGAGAGATTATAGTCTAACTACTTATCTTCTATAAACTATAGCTAAGTCTACTAATGTACTATATATCGACGCTAATGTAAATAATATAAAGGCTTTAGAAGAAGTTTTTTAGAAGATCTGCGATAAACCCTAGCCTAATAAAACTATTAGAGGTGTATTACTAGATATACCTGCTAAACCTAAGCTAAACCCCTTCTTAGAGTCTAAGGTATCGCCTCTTATACTATTATTCTACCTATATCCTAGCTAGCTATCTTCGTCTTATACAGCTACGTCCTATACAGTTAGCGTAGCTTTACTAGTCCTTTCGATACGATCTAGTCCCGATTCTAATACTAGAGATGAAGTCGAAGCTAAAGAGTATTATCCTCTTATACTAGGGAATTTATCCTAGGTTTAGGTAAAGATTAAAACTACCTAGCTAGACAACCTGCTTTATTTTAATTATAATAATCGATACTATATAACAAAGTCTAGTGATTAGGAGGATAGGACGGTTAAGGCGGAGAATAGTAAAGTATATAACTGTTTTCTCTGTAATAGGAATAAGTCTAGGAACTATTTCTAGACTTATTCTTTAAGTAATCTTAAGCAGCTGAAAGTCGAGAGAAAAGGGAAGGGAAAGGAGTCCTCTATTACTGCCTAACTATCTACTTTAGGTTCTCTGCCTATCCTCGAGACGTATGTAGTAGAGGCTAGGCGTAATACTATCGAGGTAAAAGTGCTAAATAGTAATAAGAGACTTCGTTACAACGCTTTTTAATAGGATAATAAGCTTGGATTTTTTGTCTATAAAAGTAAAAGTAGTTAGAAGTATAGATTGAAATCGTTAGACGTACCTCCTAAAAAATAAGAGCTAATTTAAGGCTTATTACTCTAATATCTTAGGTAGGTAGCAATATTAAGGTTACAAAAGCAGAATTTACTAATTAGTTATAATAGAATCGGTCTACTATAAGTTTAGATAATGTGTAAAGCTGTTATACTAGATCTAATAATCTTACTTAACTTTCCTTATCTCTAACTCCTATAATCTACTGTTTAATTTGCTATTTTATTTATAGTTTAATCGGCTATTCGACTAGTTATATAATTACTAGTATTATTACTTATTTTATATCACTTGTTTAAAGCGCTACTATAACGTAATACGCTCTTATTTTAATATTCACTTCTTTTATATTCTTAGCTAGCCTATCTCTTATAATTTAATTAATTCTCTATAACTTACGTTACTCTTAGAAAATTCAACTTAACAGAAGTCTTAAAATTCTTATATATAAAAGTTTAGAAGTTTAATATTTATTATATAGATTAGTTATTTCAAGGTTATAAGTTCTATTAAGTATCTAAGCTTTAAATGAATCTAAGAACTCTTTCTTCTTTATATTCAATCTAATTAATACCTCGACAAGACCTTAAATAGCTTAAAGATATAGTTTTAATATTTAATTAAGAAGGGTTCTAACTCTTATATTATAGACAGAATTAATAGTCTACTTTATATAGCTAATATTATAAAAGCTATAGCTACTCTTATACTACTAAGAGAGCCTTATAACTTTAAGTTTATTGTTAATCTTTATACTTTCCTAGCTAGACTCTGTAAAAGCTTAGTACTCTTCTCGGTTTATAGACTAACGGACTATCTTAACCGTCTGCTTTCGCTGTGTACTAACTGTACTCGATTAGTAGTAAAAGCTAACTAGGTTATGTTTATAAACCACGTGTCTGTCGGGTCTATATTAGCCGAGAGGTTGCTGAAGTCTATTGAAATAATAGATTATAATCTCTACGTAATAGCTTCTTATATAATAACTTATAACAGATTATACCCTATTTAAAATTATACTATTATAATATAATCCTTCTATGTCCGGAGGAGGGCTAAATAGGTAATAAGCTTTAGGTAGTTCGCCGAGCTTTAATAATAACTTTGTTGTAATCTTAAAAGCTAGAATTTCTTCTCCTAGTACGACACTCTTATAGACGATATAGGAAGGTGTACTACTAAGGTATTAGAAATCGTAGCTTGAATTCCTATATAGACTAAATATGTATATTTGGTTCTAAGTTATCCTTACTTATATAATTTTTAGAGCTATTATAGGAAAGAGAGTATATAAATTACTATAAGAGAATTAGAGGGAAGTATAGTCTCTGAATTATGTCGTAGCTATATATCCTTAATTTGCTACTAGGTAAGTGGACAAAAAAGCTAGAGAAGTGTATCTCGTTGTTTTAGAGGAATTTAATTAAAAATATTAAGAACCGAAGATAGATCATCCTAGTAGTAGGGATAGATGCTATAGGTAGAACTGTTAGAGTAGAAGATAGAAAGGCTACGAAGAGAGAGTAGCTTAATAGTTTTAAGGCGTAGTAAAGACGTTTTCTTGCCTCTGAATCGATAGGAATAGAAAGCTAGAGAGGTTGGAGTATCTTATAGTTAAAGCGCGTCGATATCCTAGATATAGATATAATCCCCCTATTATATAATAAGTATTATAAATAAATAAATAAGGAATTAATATACCTTCTTTTCTAATATTAGCCTATTATAAAAGTTGGAAATCTTCTTAATAATATAGACCTTATAGCGTTTAGCTTATTAAGATATTATAGACGGCTAAGAATCTAACACTTCTAAAGATTATATACTAAGATTATTAATAGTAATAGTAAGTATGTCTTCTGTCTAGATAACTAAGATTTTATTTCTAGGAAAGAGTTTCTCTAAATAGCTCTTCCTATATACTAAATTTACTAACTCCTCTAATTAATTTCGTTTCTAATACTTTATATTAGTTATTAGGAGAGTAACTTAATCACTAGTTAGGCTACTCAGCCCCTCTCTCCATTTGCGGGCCGCGAAGATTTTCTATAATAATAAGCTATATACTATGTTTATTATCTCTTATAGAATTTGTACGGGAAGCTACGCTCTTAAGCTCTGTAAGAAGTCGTCCTTATACTTGATTTTATCCTCGGTCGGTTTATATCGAACAAGCTAGGAAGCCTTAAAGTCGTCTAATAAAGGTGCTGTTTTCTAAGGTCTAGCCTAGGAACTAAATTCCTAGATATCTTATAAATGTCGGATAGTACTAGTCTTAGGATCTTTTAATTAAGAAAAGCAATCTAGGTAAAATATTAAACTACTAGAGTATTAAAAAGGATTATAGTATAATCTTACCTCCTACTACGTCCTATTACGCGAAAACAATACACACTTTAGCGTTGCTCTAGTAGTAGAGAATCTAAATATACTAGTTTATTTATAATCAACTTTATCAGAGCTAGTTACTATGTTATAATTAGTATTCTTTTATTAAAAGGAGTCGATAAAACGGTATCTAAAGCAACCTCTTCCTATTTATCGAAAGGCATAGTATATATTATATATCTTATACTATATTATATAAAGGAATTAGAGACTATGTATATTATAACTGCTCTAGTAAAGCTAGTAGTATGTCTTTGAATTCTTATTATTAGCTAAAATAAAAGAGTTCTTCGAAGGAAAAAAAGGTTTATAGCTAGGGGTTACGTAAGATCGTGTTACGAATTTTAGAAGGCGCTATAAAAAAGAAATTAATAGAGCTATAACGTAGCTTACTTCGTAACCTATACTTAAGCTCTACTCTTCTTCTTAATACTCTTACGGGTTTTATAATCCTATAAGAGGTTCTGTTATAGGCTAATAGCTCTGAAATTCACTCTTAACCGGGAGTGTATAAGATACTCTCGTATTTGTTAGAGCTAGTAGTTAACGCGTCGGTCGCCGGCGTACGAGGATATTACAACGTAGACTTAGTAGAATAGAAGAATAGTAGCTTATACTAATTTGAAAACTACTCAATCGTCCTATTTATATTCTATTGTCTTACGTAACTTTATTTTAAGCTATACTAGCGAGGTTATCGAATTAGGTACCTGTATAGCTATAGCAAACCTTCTTCGACTTACTATAAACTAACTGGCTAGACCTTTCTTATTTAAAAAGCTTTATTTTCTGCTATTCCTTGTAGGACGAGACAGACGCGAGGGAGACGATTAATTAAGTAACAGCTTAGAAAAGAAGCATTGGATCTACTAGCCTAAGACCTGTTAGCGTATTATACGTAAGTTTATCTATCTTTTTTCATTACTTATCTCGACCGTTTATCCCTTAGTTTTCTTAGCCTAGGATACCTAGGTATAACGACTATTCCTAAGGACTAATAACTATTATTCTAAGATATACCTAAGTAGAAAAATTACTACTATTATCTACTCTAAATAGACGTCCTCTTAACCTAGATCTCTTTTAAAACAAAGAACTATTAAGTTAACAACTCTCTGCTAAAATTAATCTACGTGCCTATTACCTAATTATAATCTACGCGTAGTACTCGCGGTGCGCCGCGTAGTAAGTGCTACTATAAAGTGTCTCGCTAGTAAACTGCTCAGCTAATGCTTAGTTGATAGAAGATATAGATATTCGTAGCGCTTCGGTGTCTTCTCAATTATACTATATAATTCTAGAGGTGTATTTTATACTATAACAGATATTATAATAGCGCCCTATAGACTCTGCTAAAAATAGTTATTCAAAGCTTCTATTAGCCTCGTACCCTTGATACTAGCGAAAGAGCCGTTGATACTAGACCTTTGATCTAAAGAACGTAATTAGTATAAGATTCTTAAAAAACTACTTAGTCGTCGTAAGGTAAAGTTACTATAATAGTTTATAGGGCTATAAACCGGTTTACTTTAAGATATAACTACCTTAATTAGAAAATATTTCTAGACCTCTTATCTCTATTCTACGTTTAAGCTACTATATTTTATCTTGAAATGTATTCGACTAGTAATAGCGTTACCGATACTATGGTCTAACCGCTTATATATATACTGCGGCTCTAACTCGGACTTCTCTTACTCTAACTTATTATAAAATTTCAGCGGCTGGGATTTCCTACCTAACCTTTATATATGATTATATAACAGGTTTAAGAAATACGATTTATTATAGAAGTTTAAAGTATGTTAATATAAGAAGAGTATATAGAAATCTAAGTTTGAATATTTAACTAATTTCTTAACTATATATTATAGAAGCTAGTATAAAAAGAAATAGCTATAGAATAAAAGAGTTAAAAGAGAACATAGTATATTTATAATAGAAAAAGAAAAGTAAATATTATATAACTAACTTCTACTTTACCTTTAAGTGAAAATTAACCTCCTAGCTTAACCTATGCGAACCTAGGTAATAACCCTGATATAAGTTAAAAAAAAACAGGGAATTATTTAGACTTTTAGTAAGGAAATATTTAGTTATAGGCCCTGGTTACAAAATCGTAGCTAGATATATAGAGGGAATATATCTATGAAATAGTAAACTAGTTTATCTTATTAAATATATAAATCTTAGTTCCTAAAGCATAATACTATATATAGTCTATATATACTGTTTGAAATGTTATATATATTTAAGAATAAGACGTTAGAACTTATAAGTTAGGTAATAATACTCTATCCTAGCCTCTAGATCTTTTCCTCGGAGGTGATTCCGTTTAACATAATCTATTATCTTTATAAGACGGTAAAAAGAGCCTATCCGCTCTTCGTAGCTCTTTGATTCGTCTCTAATATAAAATAGATACTAAGTTATAGCACAGATAAGAGGGAAAATTAGTATAAGAGGATCAACCTTATAGAGCTATTCTTTAAAAATTAGAGGTGAAGTAGGTACGACGCGAAGTCGGTAGCGTAAGAGTACCTTATAACAACTGTAAAGAGCTTATATAAGATTAGTAGCCTAAATCCAGCGATTAACAGCGTCCTATAGTATAATATTTAGAATACGAGTATAAATAAGATTAGATAGCTATATCCTTTACAGGATCTAATACTTAACTATAGGCTTGATATACTCTCCCTCCTCTTATCTACGGTTTTACTTCTTAATATCTTCTATTAAGCGGCGACGAAAGTAGTCTGCCTGGTATTCTTTAGAGATAGTCTTCTGTTATATACTTTTAGTACTACCGATTTCCGTGGTAAGTCGCTAAACATTTGCCTCGACATCTGTCTCTTAAACCCTATATGCCCTAGCTTTTAACCGTTCCCGCTCCTGCTTAAGTATAACAATAGCTAGATCAGAGGAGAGAGCAGCTAGGACGTCGTTAGGTATGTGAATCGGGGTACGAGGATTATATATAAGGGTTATATAGGTTAGTATACAAAGGACGCTATCTGTAGAGAGACGCTTAAGAACAGTAGACTAGATATTAAACCACACTTGTTTATTAATATAGGATCTATTATATATAGCCGAGTTCGGGTTATACTATATAACCTAGTCTCTAATAGTATTAGTAGTAGTACCTAGATACTAAGAACGTCTATATTAGTAAGTTTATCCCTACTTATTTTTATAAAATACTATAAGAACAACTTATAATTAATAACATTTGCTATCCTACGTTAAAAGCAATAGCTCGTCAGCTTCTCTTTAAAGCCCGCCGCAAGTCTAAGCCGGTTAAGGCAGTGCTTGAATTAAGAGTATAAGAGAGGCTTATCTAGTATATACTTATCAGTAGAGCGCTCTTCTTAATAGAAGATTAGCGTCTTAAGCTTTTCTCGCTTCTAGCGTAGCAGCGTATACAAGACCGGACCCCGTACTTTATAATTAAAGATTCGCGCTAGGGTGGTTAGGCTTAGAGCCTCAAAAGCGCTGTCTATAAGAGCGAGGGATACGAGGTAGGTAATAAGACAGAAAATCAGATTGTCTACTTTAGTAAAGAAGAATATTATACTATAAATGTCTATTAGTTCGTTAGAATACATATCTAAGAGGGTTATTTAACATACGGCTTTAGGCGTCTCTTATATCCCTTATAGTAGGCTAGTATAATCTCTATAGCTAGTATATCCTGCTCTCCGCTGACAGGACTATGTATAACCAGTAGGCATATATCCTTATAGTAGAGCGTATCAAAGTGTCTAATGTCCTTCTTAACCTTATATATAGGCACGTCGCTGTTAAAAGCGTCGTCGTCGCGGCTACTAGAGTCTATATTATTCTTAGTACCGTCGATAAGATTATTATTATTAACGACTTTAAAATCATCTTTATTAGAATTAATATCCTCTTTAATATTCTTACTAGTATTGACAAGCTTAGTAGGCTAACACTCGGTGCTGAAAAGGAGGAGTAGAATTAGTACGAACCTAACCCGCTACTGCTCTATAGAGAATGTAGAAGTGTCACAGGCCTAATAGTGATTAAGTAGAAGCAGGAGGTCGTCTACGTCTAATACGGGCTTCGACTTAACTATGTTATCTAACCTTAGCGTATTGATATACTATAGGTATTAGTAACCTTAGATAAAACATTAACATAGAATAGTATACTTTTAAGGCCTCTTTCCTATTATTAGTATCTATATAACAGCTGTTCTTTTTGTTAAATAGTATTTTAAACTATACTATATATTACTATATTATACCTCTCTTATTTACTCTATCCTCGTCGTAGATATACTAGAAGAATACTAGCGTAGTTCCTCTAAAGTAGTCCCTGATCATAGAGCGCTAATTCTTCTGAAGTTGATTGTTGTAAAACCTAGTCTAGTATTAGAACAATTAACCCTACTAGTTATACCTTATATCTAAGAGGATCGTTCGTTCTCTTACCTAATAAATTTACTTTAAATACTCGAAAGATTATCCTTAGTAGTAGCGGAATAGCTATTTTAAATAACAGTCTTTAGATTATTATACCGTTTAATAAGGTTCTGGTAGTATATAGCCGAGTATTTAGTTTTAGGTTTAGGGCAACGACGTTCAACGCGACTATGAAAGCGTTGGAGATCCTATACTAAAGAAGGGTTTGAGTGTAGTAGGGTAACAGCTATACGCTGTCTTTAGGCTATGAGGCCGACGGGTTTGTACTACTATAGAAAGGGGTAGTCTTAGTAGTATTATTATCTACGACGGGTGACGGGAAGAGTAAAGAGTGTAGAGAGTATTATAGTTATTAAGAAGTAATAGTTGCGAGGGAGGTTGATTAGAATATATAAGTAGGTTTGGTAAGCAGAGAGCTTAGAGTGCTAGAAAGGTGATAGCTATGGTGACAGATGATCTAGGGGTCGTTTTCTAAGGGGTCGTTTCTAGGTAGATTAGAGTTAAAAGAGTCGAGAATCAAGAGATGAGAATTAAAAGATAACTTAACATTTAGCAAAGCCACTTTACTCCGACGATCGGCCGGTGGACGAGGGCCGGCTCGACATGTGATAATTACTTAGGGTTCGACCTCTCTCAAAGCAGCGTCCTAACCCCCTAGAAAGAGACAGGTCCAATACTACAACGTCGCCTAAAACTATAAGAAGCGAAAGGAACTTAACTTATTCTTTCTTTAAATAAACATCTACTTTAACTTTAACTTTAATAAGTTCAAAGGTAATTATAATTTATAAACTATCTTTATTATCTTCTATCTTAGAGAATTAGAGTTAGAATAGGCTTAGCTATACTTAGAGGACTTCTTTAAGAATAAGGAAGAAGATAGAAAGATAGAATTAACTAAGATTATATTTAAATCTTAAAGAAGATTTAAAGTAACTATTAGGAAAGTCTTTAAAGACTTTAATATAATTTAAACAGCTAACGTAGTATACTAGGACCTCGTGATTATCAGAACCTTATGAATTTTTTCTCTACCCTACTACCTCTAACTTTAATACGCGTTTTCTTAACAACTACCTAATGGAATCTCAAACCTAAGAAGCTCGAATTATCCTAGCTATCGAAGCTATTCGATCATCTAAACGAATAAACCGTAGTAAAGCTACGAAGCTATACAGAGTCTCTTATTCTACACTTACTAATAGAATAGCTAGTCGAACTACTCTTAGCGAACACCGGCTAGTAAATTATAAAATAACTATAATAGAAGAGGAGGTGATTATTTAAAATATACTTAATCTAGATATGAGAGGATTTGTGCCCTAGCTAGGTGGTGTAGAAGATATAGCAAATTATATACTCGAGTCGTGTAGAGGATAACGCGTCGGAAAGAACTGGGTATAACGATTTATACAACGACGTCTAGAACTAAAGACGCGTTTTAATCGCGTTTACGATTTCTAAAAGGCCTTATATAAAGATCCTAAGATAATTAGCGCGTGGTTTCAACTAGTAGAGAATATACGGGCAAAATATAGGATCTAAGACTACGATTTCTATAACTTTGACGAGACTAGTTTTATAATAGGTATTATCTACGCTAGAATGGTTGTTACACACGCTAATCGACGTAGCAGAGGCAAGGCTATCTAGCTAAGCAATCGGAAATAGGCTATAACAATTGTCTATATTAATAGAGAGGGTTCAAGCATCTCTCTATTCTTAGTAGTTTAAGAGAAAAATCACCTTACTAGTTAGTATACTAAGGGCGGTCTTCCTAATAACTAGGTTATTAAACTAACTAGTAATAGATAGACTAATAATAAGATAGGCTTGGAATAGCTAGAATACTTCGATAAGCATACTCGTGGTTATACAAAAGGACTATATCGAATATTAGTTCTAGATAGGTATAAGAGTTATGAATCAGTAGTATTCTAAGAGTATTATAAGTTATATAACATTATTACTCTTTGCCTACCTCCTCATTTATCTTATCTAACCTAGCCACTCGACGTTAGGTGTTTTAGTATTCTTAAACGTATATACGAGCGTTAAATCGAAACCTTTATCAAAGCTTATATAAACTATATTACTAAGGTCGAGTTCTTTCTTACGTTTTACACAGCCTATAACCAGTTAATAACAACCTAAAACGCTAAAGCTAGGTTCTGTAGAGCTAGTCTAGTGCCTCTAGAACCCTAGACTATAATCTCAAAGCTTAATATTAAGTTATAGACTCCTATACCTACCAGACCCCCCTCTGCCGACGCCACCCCTTAGGTCTCCTAGACTCCTCGTAACCCTTCTAAAGCTCTTTCGTAATCAACTCTTATTAAGGATCGTATTACTCGTCACTAAGGAAGCTCGTTAACACCTATTTTCTAGACAATCGCTTCGTTAGCAAAAGGTACAAAGCGATTAGCTTATAAGGTAACCCTCTTGTCAGCTAAGGTCCGTATACTTCGAACAGTAAATAAAGCTCTTAGCAAACGCTGGAGGGCTAAAAATACCTGTGTCTAAGAAGGAGGTGCACTTACTATAGAGGATACATAGAACGGATTAGCCCAGAAGAATACGGAGGAGCAGGTTCGACGCAACAAGCGCTCTAGGGAGGGTGGAGAAGATGAAGAATAAACGACTCAGCGACGTTGTAACACTTATAGAAAAACTGGTTATAATACGCGGACGTGTTAAGAAGTTGTAGATATATCTAGTTTATCAGATTCCGAGTAGTTTTAATTAATTTAATATATTATAGTAGTTTTATTATATTTTAAAGTAGTAGGGTAGGAAAAAATTCACAAGGTCCTGATAATCACGAGGTCCTGGTATACCACGTTATATATAAGCTTTTAGAATTATATTAGACTAGATGAGTAATAGATTATACTAACGAATTCTAATATTATAGGATAAAGTTAAGATAAGATACTATTATACTTATAGAACTCTTTTATAGAGGATTGAAGATATATATCTATAAGGAAATAGCTAAGTAGAATATATAATACTTAACTATTACAAGTATAATTAAGAAGGTCGTCTAGCTAGATAACTGCTTATATAAATTTAGAAAGAGTAACCTTAGGTATAGAGAAAAGAGTAAAAGGTTAAGAAAGTAGAAGTACTCTTATACTAGTAAATATAGTAAGAAGGTAAACGCTATATAGAAGAAAACCTTTCTAAAGAAAGAAGGACTTTTCTAGAAAGAGTGAAATTATTAATATAAGTAGAATTTATATTATAACTATAGCTTTCTAGGTTATAGAGTAAATAAGTATAGTAAGAAGAAAGACTTAAAGAGAAAGAAATAAATTAATACTACTATTTAATAATAGGTAGCTTTAATTAATTATATTAAACTTATAGATAAGAAGCTTAAAGTACGAGGATATAGAACTTAGATTAAAAATAATAAAGGAATTAGTAGTATATAAAACACTAATAATAATAGAGATCTACTTCTTAAAGAATATTATAATATATAGTTAGTAATAGATTCTAAGTAACCTTTTTAAGTAGAATATAAATTACTACTATTAACTAGTTCTTTAAAGATATTAGATTCATCTTCTAGTTTAGAGGGAGAAATAAAGAATAAAGACTCTAAAGTTAGAGAAACTTAGGCTTTTCTTAGAACCTTTAAACAAGGAAATCAATAGGTATATACCAACAACTAGAAACTAGACTTCTAGAGTTCTTATATAACATAAGGAGTTAACTCAACTATCTTAATAATATATATAGTTATAAGTAATAACCCTAAAACGATAACTCTAGTTAGCTTAATCACTAGATAGAAAACTATTAAAGGGAAGGAACTAGAACAAAAACGTTAACTAATTAAAAAACCTAGCTACTTTAAAGTAGAAGATATATAGAGAATATATAATATTTTAGATAAGACTAGTATATAGATATAGCAAGTTCTAACAGGATTTATAAGACGAATTAAAACCCCTTTCCTTAGAACACTATCTAAAGATGTTATATTAGAGGAATTTAAGTAATATATTATAGTTATGTTAATTAGAAATAATAGATTAGTATTTAGAAAATATAACTTATAATAACTGTTTAGTATACTATTCTACGAATAAAGAGAGCTTAATATAACTAGATAGGCTAAAACAGAACTAGAAGAATTATACTATCTATTAATAAGAGAACTATAGTTTATAGAAATAGTTTAGGAAATAATAGTATAATAGATACGATATAAACTAAGTCTAACCTTAGACTAGTTATTATAGAAGCGGTTTAAAGGAATATTACTAGAGCCTACTAGAATAGTAGAATATTATCAGATATATAAAGTAGTATTATTAGATGAAGAAGGAGTAGTATTCTTTCCTTAGTCCTAGATTTAAGCTATTAAGGAAAAGAATTTAAAAGACTATATATTCAAAGTTTACTATATAAAACTAGAGATAAGTATATTAGAAGCTACTTTAGATTATCTATATATAGGAGAACTATAGTTTATAGAAGCTATTTTAGAAACTAGTTATAAATAGATCTAATATAATTATAAATAGATACTAAAACGATTTATAGAAGAAATTCCTAAAACTATAGGAATCGTAGAATATAGACTAGTATATAAGGTAGTATATACTAATAGAGAAAGAGTAAGATTCTTTCTATAATATAAAGATAAGGGAAGAAAGAATTATAATTAAGAAAATTAATCTTTTAAAGTCTAATATATTAAAACAAAGTTAAATACTACTTTAGAAGAAAGACAGTTAGTAATAACTATAGAAATAAAAGGAAAAAAGTTATAAGTTATAATAGACTTAGGAGTAATAAACAACTTTATTTCCCTAGTAGCTTAAGAGAAGCTAAACGTTCTAATTAAAGAGATAAGACTATATCAATTAAGAGTAGTTAATAGAATAGATATTATATATTAAAATAAGATTATTAATTAATAAACTATTTTAACAAAAGTTACTATTAAAAGATACTATTTAAATATATAATTTAATATTATTAAAATAGGAAGTAAGAAAGTAATACTTAGTATACTATAGATTTAAGAACATAATCTAGAAATCAACTAAAAGGCTAGAATAATAATCTTTAGTTAATATAAATATAAGAGTTCGTGTTTATAACTTCAAGGCTAGAACAAGGTTAGTATTACCTCTTTTAAAGCATTAGAACACCTTGCCTAGGGTCCTTTATAGGTTAGTAAGAAAGCTAATAACAAAATACCTATATAGTATAGAGAATTTAAGACTTTGTTTAAAAACCTAGAAGACTTATAAGCCTTACTAAAACATTACCTATAAGATTATAAGATTAAATTAAAAGAGGGTTATTACCTCTTAAAGCAGAAGCTTTAGTTATATAACTAGAAAAGCTTATAAAGAATAGAAAGTTATATAAGAGAAGGTATTAAGAAAGGATATATTAGAAAATCTAAGTTACTAATTACCTTAAATATACTTATTATTAAAAAGAAAGATAACTTAGATAGAAGAGTATATATTAATTACTAAGAAGTAAATCATACTATAGTTAAGAACGCTTATCTACTACTACCTAGCTAATACTTATAAGATAAGTTAGGCAAGGTAGTATAATTTACGAAACTAGATTAATAAAACGTTTATAAACTTATATAAATAAAAGTTAAAGACGAATAAAAGACAGTATTTACCTTACTATTAAGCCTTTATAAATATACAGTTATGCTATTTAAACTCTATAATATACTAGCTATATATTAGAGATAAAATAATAATATTTTAAGAGATCTTCTAGAAATAATAGTAATTTATTACCTAGATAATATCCTAATCTTCTTAGAAAAAGAAGAAGAATATAAAAGATATGTTAAAGAAGTATTATAATAACTTACAAAAGTAAACTCTTAGTTAAAACTCTTAAAATACAAGTTTAGAGTAACTTAGACACTTTTCTTAAGATAGGTATTTAGCTTAGGGAAAATGGAAATAGATCTAGTAAAGATCTAAGACATCTTAAACTAGAAATTACTAGAGAATATAAAAGATATAAAGTCCTTTCTTAGATTTGTAAACTTTTGCTATCCGTTTATATAAGACTATATAAAGATTACTAAACTAATGTTAGTAATAGTTAAAAAAGCTATTAAGTTTATATAGAATAAATAAGTAGAAAATGCTTTTTAGAAAATTAAAGTAAAGTTTATAGAGAAACCTATTCTATATAATTTTAATATAGATAAACCTAGTATAATTAAAATAGACGCCTTAGATATAGTAGTAGGTGTGATTTACTTATAACTAAATAATAAAGGAAAACTTATACCTATTATATATTATTCTAAGATATTTAACCTAGTATAATAAAACTATAGTATCTTTAATAAGGAACTACTTACTATAGTATTAGCTTTAGAATATTAGAGAATTTATTTATAGCTAATAAAACACCTAGTTATAGTTTTATCTAACTATAAAAACCTTAGAATGTTTATAATAACTAAGAAACTTATAATAAAATAATTAGTTAGATAGTTAGAGATATTAGAAGGATTTAACATTATTATTTAGTATATAAAAGGAATGTTAAATACTTAAGCTAATACTCTTAGCTAGAAACCTAGATATAAGAGAAACAAGGAGTATAAGAAGATTATAATCTTAAAAACTCTTAAGAATAGAGACTTAATACCTACTATATACGAGATAGCAGCAACGAACAACATCTAGATAGATAAGATTTAGAATATATATAAGGGTTATAACTAATATATAAAAGAGAAATTATAAGTTCCTAGCTTATATATAAGAGAGTTTATATAAGAATACTATACTATACCTGCTTATAGTTACTAAGGAATTCATAGAACCCTCTAAAAGATAAGATAATACTACTATATTAATCAATTATCTACAATAGTTAAGAAAGTAATAGTAGAATATAATACCTATACTAAGAATAAGGCTTCCTACTATACTTCTTATAGATAGATAAATACTACTCTAATATTATAAATACCTTAGAAATCAATATCTATAGATTTTATTATTAAATTACTAAAATCTAAAGATCTAATAATAAGAGTTAAATATAATACGATCCTAGTTATTATAGAACAACTTACGAAGTATATAATCCTAATAGTATATATAGAGTTAAGTATAGCTAAGGAATTGGCATTTATATTCCTTAGAGAAGTAGTCTTAAGATATAGACTATCTGAAGAAATACTCTTAGACAGAGATAAGCTCTTTACCTTAAAATTTTAGATCGCTCTTATAAAACGATTAGGTGTAAAAAGAAAGCTCTCTATAGCCTTCTACTCTTAAACAAATAGAGGAAACAAATAGATGAATTAAGTAGTTAAAACATACCTTTATTATTATATAAACTACTAGTAAGATAACTAGATAGAACTGCTGCTCTTAGTATAGTTTGTCTATAATAGTTTAGTAATAGAAATAATACTTATTATACTATTCTATACTAATTTTAGGTATAAATTATTAGTATATTAAGAACCACTGTCTATAACTATTAATAACTAACTTACTTATATTTATGTCTTAAAAATCAAGAGTCTATATAAAGAACTTATAGAGGACCTATAATTTATAGTAGAAAGAAATATATACTACTATAATAAACAACGTAGTTAGAAGCTAATACTAAAAGAGAGGGATAAAGTCTACTTAGTACGAAAGAATATTAATATAAAAAGACTAAGTAATAAATTAGATTATAAAAAACTTAGACTATTTAAAATTAAACAAGTTAAGAGACCTTTAAACTATAAATTAGTACTACTAAGAATAATAAACATCTACCTAGTATTCTATATATCCTTACTTAAACTAGCACTACCTAGAGTACTACTAGCTCTAATTATAGAAATTTAACTAGTAAACCTAAATACAAAGTACAAAGTTAAGAGGATTCTTAACTATAAACTAGTTAGAGAGTAAGTTAAGTACTTAATTAAATAGTTAGATTACTTATACTTAGAAAACATATAGGAACTAAAAAGTAACCTTAACTATTACTTAGAGAAACTTTAGAAGTTCTACTAACAAAACCTAGAGCTACTTAGAATTCAAAACCAGGGTTAGATAAGAATATATTACTAGAAAGTACCTATTTAACAAAAGGAGCTATTTCAAAGGTAGGAAACTAAGTAGAAGAAGATTTAAGAGGAAGACTCAAAGAAGAAGGACTCGGAGGAGTAATAAGAAATCGTTTATATATAAGGCTAAAGAAGAATCGATATATAGGTTTTCAAGGCCTAGGGACAGGAACAACGAGATAGCTAGAGCTATTATAGGACCTTTTTAACCGGATATACTTAGAACAGTGAGAGGATTTAGAGAGCTCTAGGAGATATTAATAGAACTGTTTATAATAAAAAGAACAAGTCTTAGCTAGACGTTACACGGTTTCAATCTATATAGTAAGAGTTAAACACTCTTTTCGTTTAGTATATATAGAAGACATGTTTATATATAAGAGAAGGTTAATATCTTTCTAAAACAAATATATTTTAGGTTTATATTCTAGTATAGGGACACGCTAGGCTAAGAAGGAGATAGTGTTATAAATCACGTACTAGCACGTAACAAAGTAAAGTCTAGGCAACGCTCTAACAGAACGAGCACTATTATAACTCTAGAAGGAAGAAAGGATTAGATATAGTAGGACATATAATCCTAGGATCTTATTACAGTTATATCACATAACTCGGTTAGGAGCAGTTAGGTAATAGAGTCTAGTTTTAAGAAGCCCTAGAAATAGAGTTAGACTCTATCTTCGGGACTCCTACTAAGGAGAACTCTAACATAAACGAAGGTTCTATATAAGACTAGCACGTCTACTATTAGATAAGAGCTTCGTACTCAACTTTAGTTATTAATCTTATTATCTTATTTAATATCTTTGATATAAGTAACGAGTTTACTTCTAAGTGAATAACCCGGCGCATCTATACTTCTTACCTACATACCAACCTTCGAGACTTAGTCATCTTTGTTTAGTTCGTTTGAGTTTCGTTATAAGTAGGTAGAATCGAGGAAATATTAGAAACGATTAATAAGCAGGAACAAGTAACTCTAAACTAATTAAATAAAATAGATATAAATTTCTAGTAAACTCTATTTAAGGTTTAGTTAATCTATAGTATAAAAGTATATATAAAATATTTTCTTACTCTTAACTTTATAGTACTTGTAGAGTAGTATAAAACTTGACTTATACTACTCCTATGTTTTTTAAGAGAATAAGACATAGCTAATTAAATAAAATAGATATAAATCTTTAGTGAAGTCTATTTAAAGGTTTAGTTAATTTATAGTATAAAAGCTTATATAAAGTATTTTCTTACTCTTAACCTTATAGTACTTGTAGGGTGGTGTAAAAACAAGTCTATACTATTTTCTCTGTTTTTCCTATATAAAGAGATAGTTTAAGGTAAAATCCTATTAATAATAAGACTTAGGTTATAATATTATTAGATATTATAGTACTTTTAGTAGTTAAATATAGTACTTGTGGGGTGGTGTAAAAACAAGTCTATACTATTTTCTCTGTTTTTCCTATGTAAAGAGATAGTTTAAGGTAAAATCCTATTAATAATAAGACTTAGGTTATAATATTATTAGATATTATAGTACTTTTAGTAGTTAAATATAGTAATCTTAAGTTAAAATTAGTTTTTATTAAGTATTACGTCTAATACATATAGTTAAAGTTAAGAAAGTAGGTAGAATCGGGGAAACATCGGGAACGATTAATAAGCAGGAAAACGTAACCTTAAACTATTTAAATAAAATAGCTATAAATTTTTAGTAAAGTCCATTTGAAAGTTCGTCTAGTTTATAGTATAAAAGCCTATATAAAGTATTTTCTTACTCTTAATCTTATAGTACTTGTAGGGTGGTGCAAGGCAAAATCTTGTCGAGAATAAGACTTAGGTATCCACCGTTCCGTAACCATTTGTGCCGTACCATACTCGGCACGTATTCTTGGCTGTTCCGATGGCTCGGCAATTCCATCAATAGCTGGCTATCACAATATAGCCGCTTTTATATACTACGACTTCTTAAGTTAGTATCTTATAACTAAATAGAACCAAAAGTTCTTAGACGCTCTAGAAATTCCCGCCGTTCCTGCCCTCTGATTGGTTTTTTTTTTTCTTAGTCCGTATAGGTAAAAAAGGTGGGGAAAATACCCGAGCGGCTGAGGCTACTAACATCAAGTAGCAATAAACCTGGAGAGGCGAATGTTCCAGCAAACACCCCGAAAGGGGATTCGGTATAATCCTCTCCATCAACTCCTTCACCAGCGCTTCGAATTCTCCGGCATATACCACAAGACCCGGAATAAGCATTCCCCTGGATAGCCTCCTTTCCTCCAGGTCATCAATCAATCGTCTGGTCTGGCTTCAGCTCTGCAAGTTCTCACCTTCAAGCAAATACCACAAATACAGAAGCACATGCAACAAGCCCAAAATCCTACACCATTCATCTACCGCAAGCCTTCAGCGGTTCAACTTCCGGCACAACCATAAGCACCAGGCAACCCTGTCAAGAATGGGGGATGGAAGTGATGGTTTTGATCTATTGATTGATGGATTGATTGATTACAAATCTAAGTTGTCCAGACGGACAGACAGTCTAAATATGTTCCAAGGGCTTATTAAGCACCAAGATTTAGCCATTGAATCACCTGATTTCTGACAAACCCCTTCATCAACCGCCTGGCAGCAAAATAGGAATACAAGCCTCGAAATTCCTCCCAATTATGTCCATTCAACCCAATTTTTCTAGCATATTTCACAGCTTCCAAGTCCTCTTCAGTCCGACCCGTCAGTTCAATCTTGAAGCCAGCGCAATTATGGAATGCAGTCCACAGGAAGGCGTTGTAAGGATTGAAAAACCATATTTTATACTGGCGGACATGTGTTAGGGTCATGGCAAGGTCCAAAGCATCCTATTACTTGTCGAGTCTACATCGGGGGTTCGCTGATTATTTCTTTTGGTGTTCTCTGTTTCGCGGACAAGCTGGGTTACCAGACTTGTGATTTTTTTTATACTGGATTTCTTTCATTTTTGGCTGGTGTGTCGATTCCCTATAGCATCTATAGGTTAGCGATATCATTCTCTAATAGCCTGGTATCAAATACTATAATCAGGTCCATTTTGACGTTGTTCAATTGGAAGACCCAGTGTAGTCTGACCTCTGATGTCACTGGATTTTGAAAGAGTGCGAAGAGGAGATTTGAGGGGTAATATTTCTGCAGAGTATTGTAATTGTTGTCACGCTGAGTTTGGTGTTTTATGTGAGTATTGAGGTACGAAAGGGTTGTTGAGCTGAGGGGAAAGCCTGGTCGGCAAGCTGCATAGACCCTGATCAACTGAGCTTGACAAGCCTCTTGCCTGATTGAATGGAATCAATTCAATTTGGCAAATGGTTGTGTTCATGGAGTGTCTCTGCTGTTTGCACAAAAAACAGCTTATGAAATGTTTGCTTTTTCTACCTACGTAAGGCACTCAAATTCCAACTTCACACTTCTACTGAACATTTCAACGCGAAACTCTCCAGCTTCAAAACCTTCCAGGTTCGAATACTATTTTTTCCCCAGCATTACAAACTTCGCTCAGCACCACCAATACCACTGCCCCTTCATCTTCGCCCTTCCAATATCCCCCAAGTAGTCACCTTATCCCCCATCACCAACTCCTCTATCACACATCCACACCCGTCTGAATCGTCACCTTCTGGTCTCCTCAATAATCAAACTCCCCCATCACCAGCCGTCGCTCTCATCCTCGCAACATACAAGAAGAAGTATCTACCATGTGAGTAGCCTTCAACCCTTCTCTTTACTCTCGCTCATGCAAGTTCCAGTCACGTCAGCCATTTCACGTTGAAATACGATACAATCCCTTGCGATTTACACAAACCCCCACTGCAACACAAAAGAAATTTACGACCACCAGCATGTCGTTCCAAATACCAAACAGCGAGGATGACTTCCGCCACAAGTTTCCAGATCCAAACACACTGGGCGAGGTCCAAGTGAGCATTGAATCTGATATGAAAATGTGCGGGAGCCGGCTCACGTCCAAAGAGGTTGAGCTTTTTCGCATGGTTCTGACGGAATGGAAGTGGGAGAAAGATGATTCCCTCCCTGACGAAAAGGCAGAGGAAATACTAGCGGATGCAGATATCGACAAATGACTCGGCCCGTTATTCGATGGTACATGGAATTTCAAAGTTCTGCAATCAACCCATCCCGCAAAATTTGGCAAACTTGAGAGCTTTCTGAAGCCGCTATCAGAATTGACAAGAAAATTCAGAGTCAAAAGCCAAGTGGAGCTGGATAAAGAGGACCAAGTTGCTGCCAAGGACGATGACACCAAGAGCTTGGAAGATCGATTCGGTTCTCTTGCTCTTAATAGAGAGCGTAGACAAACCCAAGTCTCAAAATCCTACACGTTCCAGACCCCGGAGGCCAGTCCCAGAAAGACGCCAGGGAACACGCCAGGAAATACCCCTTTCAAGACTCCAAACGGAGAAAACCATAAAAGCTACACGCCATCGGTAAATAGCACATGTCAGAGTTTTGATCTCAGCCATACGATCGCAGCGGGTTTACGAGAACCCACTTCCCAACAACTCCTGGCCGGGTTCAAGTCACTATCCATGGATTTTGCTCTTGGAAAGCAGTTTGGAGCAGGAGATATCGGTGATTTTGAACTGATTTTCAAGATATCGCCCAGCGTCTACCGAATAACACTTGGGAATATTCTAATAACAGTCATCAATGATGGCGGATCGTGTTGGTGTGTGTGGGAAGAAGGCAAGACAGGGGACGACCCACCATATCTTGTTGAGTCCAGATTGCTGTTTGATACCGTATGTGACCCAGACGAGAGTAAGAATTTGTTTGCGGAAGAGGATCTCTCAACCGGGACAGTTATTCCAATCCACAAGTTCCAAGTTCACGCACAGGTCATAATGGAACTCTTGATATCCAAAATCTGTGTCTTGGGTGATGCTTCCTCTCACTCAGATGATACGTCCTCAGGAGATATTCAGTAAGACTATTGTCGTTTGTATTCTGGTACATTGTCTAACAGGTCTTAGTTCATACTCCACCCTCGTCACAGGCACCCACGTGTGCTTTTATCACGCCCGGATTACCCGAACCGACTCCTAAAGAAAAGAAAGATGAGCTGCCGTTCCTGTATGTAGAGAAAACCGAGCAATTCGATCTCCGCCGTTGTGGAGAACTTAGGAATGCCGGTAAACTCCAGATGATGATTGGCCTTCGACGAGGAGAAGACTTGAAACTTCTTTTATCGCTAAGCAGTATAGCGGAAGGTTTATGATTTGTGCCGTGGCACCTCTGTAGGAGTTACCTCTTACGAAGGGCGTTGCTGCTTCAAACAATATTGAATTTGGTTTAAGTCTTTGAGTAGTTTGCTGAAAGATGCCTTTGATAGTTCGAATGTTATTCAGAATACTAAGGTTCAGCTATTTGATCTACACTATTGTGATTCCTTTTACATTCTTAGAAGATCGGAGAGCGAAACAGTACACTTTACGGCGTAGCCTTGAATATAGGCGGCGTTTCCATGTAAATGGCCCTTGTCTTTGAAGTGTTTCGCGGTGCTCTAATCACGGAGGCAGATTCTTCTCACATCTCTACTAATAGATGTCACCTCAATAGTGATTGACGTGATCTGGGTCGCTATGGTGCGACTGCAGAATTGTTGGTTTTAGAAACTCCGACGGGAAAATGTTACTTACTTTATTTTGTGTCTTACGGGAGCGAGGTGTAAGAAGTTAAGAAGATTCTCAGCTACTCGCCCCCAATATCCTTGCCCAGTTTCTACTCCAAAGATTTGCTCACATCTCGAGGATAGTTCCTCACAACCGTCTCAACCAAATTATCCTGCCCCGTACTAAACATAAGATTCTTTTGCCCCGAATTCACAACCAATCTCACCAAATCCTCAAAAAAGTCGGTAAATTCCACATGTCCCCTCACACACCACCCGAGGATCACCCCATCCCAATTTCTCCCCTCCAAGATTTCTTTCAGAGTTGCAAGCGTACTCGTAACATTGTTGGGATCTGGGTCGAATCCGACATTTTCGAACGAGTCCCGGATGCCATTCCCCTTCTCCTTGGCCCAATCTGTTGCGATTACTTTGGCAATAGGCACACCTGAAAGATGTTTGCTTATGCCGAGGACGAGGATTGCTTTGCGTGGTTTGTTCAAGGCTGGCATGGTGATGATGACTAGCTAGCGAAGTTAGAGTTGAAGCGGTCCAGTCCAGTCTTCCATGTGCACTTACATGTGTGTATATGTTTTTTTAGATATGGAAGACAGAAATATGAGAAATCTGGTGAGATATAAGTCTAATTAAATACAGAGAAGTCAAGCAGAATATTCTTATGGATGATCTAGATCGGTAATCATCGGAGTTAAAAGTCGCTCGAAGACCGAAAGATTTATAAGATGTGCACGTGAGATCCAACTCATGTCCGTAAAAGGAAATTCTCGTATATGAGATTCGCTCCTGATCTGTGAAAGGAAATCGCATATTTGCTGGCTGTCAAAGAGCTGCTCAAATGACGACAAGGGTCATCAACTCTGCGGTCTCGAAAAGTTCCCCCTTTTGATCGACAGACCCAATATTACCAGATATTATCAAAGTACCTATACGTTCAAAATACTCAGGAAATTCCGGGGATTCTTTAAGAACAAGTGAAATCAATATTTCTCTTTTACCTTGCTGAATGAGACTCATTCGAAGGCAGATGACGGGAGTCAAAGGCTTGGTTTGGCTTGGGCCCTCGTAGTCCAGGAGGTAGTCCGTTTTCATCGCCAGTCTCATCCTCGGGAAAGATACGTAGTGAACAACGTTCTGTATTCGTTCTTTCAGCTCAATTTCGCGTTCTAGTATGCCCCTCTTTACTAGTCCAGATATCGTGAGCAATCCATGAGAGATGGATCCAAATTCACCAATTGCCGACCAACTGACTTCACACTTTTCTATCTTACTAAAGTGTTCATGGGGTAGTTGTTCTTCGAAATCTCCTCCCTCCACTTCTGTGAAGAGAATCTCGTCCCAGTACGAAGTCCAAGTTTCAACACTAGCCCAGGACCATGTCGGAGCGTTATAGGGGTATGGTCTGGGCTTCTTGTCTTTAGATGTCGTATAAATCACCCAAAGCAGGTCATCGTTAAGGGTTTCTTCCCAAATTCCAGCTAGATACCTTGATTTTCTTCCAGAAGCCAATTGTTTGGCCAAACCGCTGATAGCAATCAGCCGATCTTTGGACTTTGTAAGGGAAAGTGCTGTATAGGAACAAACCATGGTACGCCACATTCGTGCACCATGGTATCTTATCGCGTCGGTGTATTCTTCTTGGCCATCTCGGTAATTTTCCAGTGCCTCTGCGTACTCAACCTTGATCAAAGGTACTAAACTCTCGAAGTCAGAGCCTTGAAATCGGATGGAGTGACATTCACAACGGATCCCTGATTTGCACTCGAAGAACATCTCGTAGCGACCAAAGTGAAGAGTACGAGTTGAGAGCATACGTTCTTGATAAACCCATGCCCGAGTTAGGAGAGGAGAGTACATCGTGGTAGGGTTGCCCTCCACAAAAAATGTAGACCCATCAGATTCAAGGAACTCCGTCGAGGAAGTAGCTTCGATATGATGGTCGATTCGTTCTCTGAAGTAAAGACCGTATTCTTCCCCATCTGGTGTCTTGCCAAAGACCCTGCAGTCTGGCGTAGGCGAGAAAAGACCACCAACCCCATTGGCAGAATGCGTTGCTGCAATTGTTAAAAAGCCTTGGCTATACACAGACGCCATTTTAGCTGACTCAATCTCCCAATCTCTGGTATCATCTTGGATGATACAAAGAGAGTCTATCCATATATAATTGAAGCCAAGTGTCCGAGTGAGGGAAATCGAATCGCGAAATGTCTTAGATAATTCTTCCCAAGCAATACCGATTTTGCGATCGTCATATGTCGACTTAGTGGTGGTGATAATTTGAGTGTGACCCCAGCAGTGGCTGAGGCAAATATATTTTCCTCTCGAGCCTTTTGTTTCCACCAGGTTCACAACTCCATCCTCAAGGCCAACGTCAACCACCCGTGTGGGAAGTTTTGGCAGTTCCTCGGAATTACAGAAGCTATCGTGGTGGGTTGTTATGCATCCGGAAATCCATCCTTTAATCGTGACTAGGGCCATTGCAGAATCGGTTCCTGGCGAAGTCCTGTTGGAAACGGCAACGTAATCCCATGAATCCGGAATAGCAGATTCCTCGCTATCTGTAGCAAATATCTCAACCTCGAAACGCCGTCCATTTCTCAACAGAAATGTCAAGATTTTGGTCGAGTCCGCTTCTTCAGCGAGTTCAATCCAAGGTGGGTAGAAGAACCGGAGGCTTGCGTGTAGAATCTCTGATTCTTTGATCTCATGCTGGTCAAAACACTCACGACATCCAGATTGGATGATTCTGCAACAATAGCATGACTGTGCTGAAGTATCGAGCTCTTCCCATGTGAATTTGGGGACGATGTGACTTCGGTTTCCGTCCTGTCCACGTTTTATACGGTCATTTGCTTCCGCCATGCTCTCGATTTCCCATGTTCCCTGAAACTGGTTGCAGAGTGCGCATTCCATCTTCGTTCATCACGTTTTGAAAGAGTTGTTGTGAAGTTGTGAAGTTGTGATGTTGTTGGGGATACGATGCCATGACACCTCAAGAATGGGAGGCACAGCACTGAGGACAGGGTCGGAAATTTTAGCCAATAGAAAGGACGCGTATAATCCCCGCCTTTTACTGGGGGCCATTGAAAGCGATTTTACTTCTGCTGGCTATATTGGAGTTGATAATAATTCTGACATTTTGTCTACTCCATAATGCGATCGATTCGTTCCTAGGTGTGCTTCGAGAGACTCCGTTCCCAATTCATCCAGAGAAGACGTCGGCCAATTCCAACAACTCGCCCCACCTTTCGTCTCTCAGTATACGAATTCCACCCTCACCAGTTCCACTTGCAACTTGGTAATTATCAATTTTCGTGGTGCCATAAACATATTCTTGCTCATCACCCACAAGAGCGACAAGATCACGAATCCATAAGAGCTTCCTCTGGTGCGGTGGGCTTATGGGTAATGGAGTAGCTAAGTGCGTTAGTTTGAGCGCTGTAAGAAAAGAGAGAAATTGAGGACATACTTCCAGAATGGCTTACCCATGGCATAGGCGACTTTAAAACTCATGGGTGCTACCTTCTCATCAATAAACGAGAGGCGATATGCGATTCTATACCGCCATGTGCCTTCCACTGGAACCCCATGTTGAAATAGATTGTTTGCCAGATATCGCGTCGGTGCTCTTACTTGTCCGTCTCACACAACGTTCGGCACCGGGAACCCCTCGGGAATTAGTTCTATAGTTCTAGAGTAGAAAGATTAATTCTAGAGGGTAGTTAAAATAGAACTAGTCTCTAGACTAAAGTTCTACTAGTATACCATGGTTTCTAGAGTCACGTGTAGCTAATAGAAGTCCTAGAATTATATAAGAAGAAGTGAAAGTAGATGTAAAAGTAGGTTAATATTAAATATTAAAGTAGGTCTAAAAGTAGATAGAAAAGTAGGTATTAAAGTAAGTGTTTTATTAACTAAACTAAGCCTTATCTATCTTAGCTATCTACTTCTAAAGACTTCTCTATTCTAATAAGAGTCTTAATTTATTTATTTATAAGTTCTATTAACTTCTTCTCTATAATTATACTCTAATTACAAAGGCATATAACCTATCTTAGCTTCTCTCTCCTAATCCTACTATAATCCTTAGTAATAATTCGTTCTCTATTAGAAAAGATATACTTTAAAGAAGTAGATATTACTAGAATTATAAGATAATCTCTTACTATCTTAAAAAGAATAGAGTAATTATACTACTTTCTAAGCTAGTATTTTATAACTTATTTATAATTCTCTATATTTAGTTAATATTCTTTCTTAAAATATACTTTAAGCTTATTCTTAATTATATATATATAATTATCTTCAAAGTTAAAAAAAGGATCTCTCTAAGCCTCTTTAGATATTATCTCTCTTTTAATAAAATTAAGTAACTAGACTTCTATCTCTTAATCTCGCTATTATAATTTAACTTATATCTCTTAAGTCTTATATTTATTATAAATAGTATAAACGTCTTACTTAACCTTCTTATATATATTACTTTATATACTACTCTTGTTTACTAATACCTTTTAAAAATAGTATAACTTCTACTAAGAATTAAGAACTATAGCTATAGAAGTAGTAGTATTCGTTAAAGTAAGCTAATAATATTTACTAATCTTAATATATATAATAGTAGTAGCAAGCTTTATAACCTTCGTAGAATAGGTCTACTTTATTATATAAAGCTATAATTATAAGGATATAAAGTATAGAACTATTTAATAAAGAGTAGAATATTTATTAGCTTAAAGAGTAATAGTTAGCTTCTTAAAGATTAAGAATAGTTCCTTTATCTGTTTACTAGTACTCTAGTTATCTTCTAAGAGATAGTAATACTTAACTAATAGATTAAACTTCTAGGTTATATATATAGCCTAAATAGGTTCTTTAAGTTAAAAGAAGTACTTAAGAAAAAGGTTAGTAGAGTTCTAATAAACCAGTATATCTAAAGGTATTTTAAAGAAAGGAATATTAAATAATTTATAAATAGAGATAAGACAATTATAAAAGAGGCAACGGTAGAAGATAATACTTAATATATAAGCTTTAAAGAAGAAAGACTAAGACTGTTTACTTAAGTCTACTTCTCTATTAATTATTAGTAAATGCTTTAAAAAAAGAAAGGAATTACTTACTATAGAATCTATAGAATTAATAATTTATAAAGATATTAAAATATTAAAATCGCGATTTTAGATATGTTTTCAGTTAGCTAGTTCGCTTGTTTAGCCGGTTCGCTATATATACACGTTAGTATATTATTAGTTTAAGTACTCTTAATCTTCTTTTTAGTTTAGTTCTTAATATAGTTTTTCTATTATAGAAGTGTTTTATATACCTTATTCTTTATCTTAAGTAAGAAAGCCTAGTTCTATTAAGAGAATATATTAATAATTATTAAGATCTATTAATTACCTTAAATTATAGTTAGAAAAGAGCTAGTAACGTTAAATTAGATTTAGTCTAAAATTGTCTCTACTTATTTAGCTAACTCTTTTAGAAACTTATTTTAGAGCTTAGTAAGTATATATACTTTATAGATATTTAAGTCTTTTAAGATTTTAATTCTCTTTTATAAAGTAGTAATATAGTATAGATTTATAATCTTCTTTAGGCTAAGATATATAAACTTTTAGTAGTATCTAAGATACCGAGCTTTATTAGTTTCTATTATAGCCTTATTATTAGACTTATATTAGTAGTAGTAATTACTTTCTACTACCTCTTTAGTAATTAGAGTAGTTTCTTTATATCTATTTATAATATATATAATAATATAGAGACTGTCTTATATTCTAGAGCTAACTAGCTTCTAATCTCTATTTATTAGATATATTTTCCTATAGTTGCTTATAAACTTAAGTCTACGAATAGACTAGTATAACTGTTAAATTAATAATAAATTAATACTAAGATTTAGAATATAAAGAAGGTTTAATAGAATTATTAAAAAACTATTCTTATATACTAGCTTTATATCTCTTATCTAATTATATTTTAATTCTCCTTCTCTAACCTTTACTTATATAGGACTAATCTTCTTTAAAGACTTAAAAATAGAAGATTAGTTAAATATATAAGATAATATACTAGTATTAACTAGCTATAAGAAGGGATTAGCCTTACTAATGTTTAATATAGAGAGAGCGATGCTTTTAACGCTTTTAGTACTATAACTACTACTATTACTATCTCTAGAGTCTTCTAATTTATCTTATTTTATAGTATAGCTCTTAGCCTTAGCTAAGGAACGTTTATATAGTTTCTTTTTAACCTTTAATCTACTTACCTTAGTAGTAGAGTACTCTTTCTTCTTCTTACGTTTCTTAAGAAATATATATATAAGAGATAGTTTTAGATAATTCTATATAAAGTAGTTCTTATTATAAAGATAATAGATAAGGTCTTAATACTTATAATAAGGTTTAGAGTAATTTAAATCTTAACTACTATATTATTATTAGTAAGATAGAATATATCTACTACTTTATATAATATATACTAATTCTTCAGCTCTCTTATTATTAGTTTCTTTCTCTTATTTCTTAATTTCGTATAACGTCTTTAGTTTTTCTTTAATAGTTATTATTAATTAATACTTTAAAATATTAATAGAGGGTCTAAATTAGACAGGTATCTTTTAAGTAAATAAGATAAATAGTGCTTTGTCTAAGTATAAATTCTTTATAACTAGATTAGCTATAATTAATTTTTAATAATAGTTCTTTAGCTTTATCTAGTAGGAATTAATTCCTAGTTTAGTATTATATTCAAAGCTTAGAATACTTACTATATATATATTAGTAGTAGCTTTATTTATCTTACTATATTTAATCTTAATTATTATCTAAAGTTTTATTATAGTATTATATTTATTTATAAGAGCTTGATTATCTTTACTAAAGGATTTAAATATATAGTTAATTACTCTAGCTTCGTTCTTAATATACTTCTTATGCTTTTTAATATACTATAATCTATTTCTCTATTCTAAAAGATTACTAGCTTCTAATATTATAAGAGTAGATATTAAGTTTACTTTAATAGCTTTAGAGTTCTTAATAAACGTATAGTTAAATTTAGTCTTCTCTATTATATAGAAGATCTCTTTACTCTTAAGCTTAAAAGTTATTTAATAGATCTATATCTTATAGTTCTCTCTTATAAGTATTAGAACATAAGTGCTCTTTTTATTATTATAGTTATCTATTATATAATAAGAACTAGAAGTATATATAGTTAAAGGTAAAAGTAATTAAGTTTAAAGATAAGATATTTAAAGTTAACTAATTAGTAAATATAATATATATATATAGTACGTTACTACGTCTTTTACCTCTTTATAGGTCTTTAGAGTAGCTCTTATTTCAGCTCTTCGCTTTTTATATAGATCGTATAGTAATAGTAGACTATTGTTAGCCTTGCTAATATCGTAGATACTCTTTTATAGCTTTATATACGCTCTTCTACAGCGTCTATAGAGGTGGCCTTTACGGCTTTATATACGCTCTTCTATAGCGTCTATAGAGTTCTTAATACGACTCTAAGTTTATTATAACTACTATCTCTACCTTAGGCAAACCTAGGCTTATAACCTATTAAGCAGATCTCTCTTTACCTAGTATAACTAGTAGACAAGTCTATATAGCAAAGGCAGAGAGCTAGTAGAATAGTATAATATTAACTTAAGAGCTTAGAAGGTTAAAGCTTATATCTATATATTCACAGCTTCGCTGTTATATATAACGCTATACCTAACTAGGACTAGCTATATCTATACTCTAGTTAGACTGAACTATATATTTCCTTAATAAAATATATATTTATAAATAAAGAAAAGCTAATATTTTAGAACTATTTATAGATTTCTAATAATAAAGAACTATATATAAAGATAATTTAAGCTATATATGATTTAAAACTCTATAGCTACTCTAGATAAGAGAATATAGCTTAAATTCTTATATAGTAATACTTCTAGTCTTAAATATTATAAGATATTTAAAGATTTATCTAGAATTATAATACTTATAAAAGAAATAAAGCTTAAAGAGATATCTAGTAAAGGTTTTTAAAACTACTACTAGTTCTAGATTAAATCTAGAGTAAGATCTTAATAGACTTTATAGTTAAACTTCTAAAGAGTAATAGATATATAAATATAGTAGTTATTATAAATAAGCTAAGAAAAAGAACGATTTATAATAGTTTAAAAGATATTATAATAGAAATAGTAGCTAGATAGTTTGTTTAAACCTTCTACTAAAAGTACTATCTACTTAAGATAATAGTATTTAATTAAAAAATATAATTTATTAGCTATTTATAAATAAGAGTATATTCTCTTTTAGGAATTATATAAAGACTCTTTATAGCTTTTTACCTAGAAATAGATAGATTTATAAAATAGATAAACTAGATAGTAGAAACCTATTTATATATATTTATAGATTATACTTAAGATAACTAAGAAGAGCTACTACTATTTACTAAATTAGTAATTTATAACTAAATAATAGCTACTATAAAAGTAAGTCTCTTCTTTCTTAAATATAGATATTATATAAAACCTTTAAATATCTAGTATAAGCTCTTAGATAAAGCTACGCCTCTATTACTAATTTAGAAAGCTAATATAATTATATAGAAACTAAAAGAAGTTTAAGAATAAGCATAGTTAACTATAGCTATAGTATAATAAATAATAGAAGATATTATAAACTAATAAAGATAATAAGTACTAAGCTTTAAAGTTAAAAACAAGGTCGAGCTAAATTTATAAAATATCTAGATAATAAGATAGTTAAAGAAACTTAACGTAAAGTAAGCTAAGTATATAGTATTAGAAGTAATTAAAATATATAACTATTACTTAGATATACTACTAGGAATCTATAACGTCTTTTACTTCTAACTTCTTTAGCTAGTTTTAAATAACCTATTACTAAGTTAAATTTAAGATAATAATTAGCTAAGACCTAAGATTCTTAAAAATAACTAAGAATATATAGTAGAAGTGATTCTTAATAAAAAGACGATAGAAAGAGAATAGAAGTAGGCTAAGAAGCTGCTTATAAAGTAGAAAGAATATATATAACTAACCTAGGAACTATAAAATACTCTTAAAGATATAAAAGCTTATAACCTCTAGAAGGAAACCTAGAGAGAGAGAGTAATATAACAGTTTATATCTAAAGAGTACTTAGTCTACTAACCTTTATATAAAATATAACTTTTATATAATATTCTAATAACTAGTAATTATATTTAGACTTCTTATAAAGTAAGAAGGTTATTATTCTAATAACTAGTAATTATATATAGTATATATATAGTCTCTATAAGAACTCCTTTCCTCGTATATAGAATAGACTTCTCTCTTTAGTTAATTCTTCTTATAATAAGAATATCTTATCTATTAACCTCTTTATATTTAGCTTATAACATAAGTAACAGTCGACTAAGGACCTCTTTAATTACCTACGCTTTAATATAAAGAATGTATTAGTATATAAACTACTTCGAGGTATAAAGACGTAATTTAAGAAGGTATATAATAAGTTATAAAACAAGTTAAAGAAGTATATTAAGAATAGAAGCTATATTACTTTAATAATCGACTACTAGACCTTATATAATAATAAGGAGTTTATAGCTATAACTAAGTACTAGATTAATATAAAGTTTATTTACTAAGTAGTAGTTCTAGATATTATTAAGTTAGAGGAACCTATTTACTTAGAAGAATATATAGCTAAGATTCTTATAAATATAATAACTAAATATAGAATTCTATATTTAATTATTATAGTTACTTATAATAACGTGTCTTTAAATAACACTCTTCTTACTATATATAAAAAGAAGGTTAAGAGAAAGTATTACTATCTCTCTTTTATAGAAAAGATATAACGTAGTTTATTACCGAGTTAGTAATTTTCCTCTATATTCTACTCTATTAAGTTTAATACACGTTTTCTTAACTACTATAAATAGAAGTTTATACTAAAGAAGCTCGAATAATCCTAGCTCTTAAAGCTATTCGTTTATCTAAGAAGATTAACTCTTTAGCTATAGCAAAGCTTTATAAGGTGCCTAGATCTATACTCTTAGATAGAATAGCTAGCTGAACTCCTTAAAACAAAATCTAACCTTACTATATTAAGTTATCTAAGATAGAAGAAGAAGTAATTATTCGGAATATACTTAACCTAGATTTTAGAGGGTTTGTACCCTAGCTAGCTAGTATAGAAGATATAGCAAATTTTATCTTAGAATTAAGAGAGAGAAAACGCGTCGGTAAGCTCTAGGTATATTAATTTATATAATAATAACCAGCTTTTAAGACGTGTTTTAATCGCGTTTATAATTTCTAAAGAGCCTTATATAAAGATTCTAAGCTAATTAGCTCGTGGTTTCAACTAGTTGAAAATATAAGAGTAAAATATAGAGTGTTAGACTATAACTTCTATAACTTCGACGAAACCAGCTTTATAATAGATATAATTTACCTTATAATAGTTGTTACTTATATAGATTAACATAGTAGAGATAAGGTAGTTTAGCTAGAGAATTAGGAATAAGCTATAGCGATTACTTATATTAATAGTAAAGGCTAGAGTATTTCTCTATTTCTAGTAGTTTAGAGTAAGAACTACCTCTTAAATTAGTATATAGATAGCGGTCTCCTAACTAATTAGGTTATTAAACTGATAAGTAATAGATAGACAAATAATAAGACAGGTCTAGAATAGCTAAAACACTTTAATAAATATACTACTACTTATATAAGAGGTCTATATTAAATACTCGTATTAGATAGATATAAGAGTTATAAATCAGCTGAGTTCTAAGAGTACTATAAGGTATATAACATTATTACTCTTAGATTACCTTCTTATTCGTTCTATCTTACCTAGCTACTTAATATTAGGTGCTTTAGTATCTTAAAGCAGGTATATAGTTGATAAATTAAGATGTTTATCAAAGCCTATATTAACTATATTACAAAGGTAGAGTTCTTTCTAGCCTTTATAGTAGCGTATAAGGAATCTATAATAGCCTAAAACTATTAGGCTAGATTCTATAGAGCTGGCTTAGTACCTTTTAACTTATAAGCAGTGCTTTTAAAGCTTAACGTAAAGTTATAGACTTTAACTCTCTCTAAACTCTCTATAGCTAACAGCTACTTTTAGGTCTCCTAGACTTCTTCTAACCTAACTAAAGCTCTCTTATAAATAACTCTTATTCAAAATCGGATTACCTATTACTAAGAGAGCTTGCTAACTCTACTTTTTAAGACAGTTACTATATTAGCTAAAGATATAAAGCGAATAGCTTATAAGATAACCCTACTATCTACTAAGATACGTACTTTTTAAACAGCTAATAAAGCTCTAAGCAAACGCCGAAGAGCTAAAAAGGCTCGTGTCTATTAAGAGAGTATACTTATAGTAGAGGATACCTAAGATATTATAGCTTAAAAGGATATAGATAAGCAGGTATAACGCGATATACGTATAGCGAGGGGTAGTTATAAGAAGAGGCAGCTATCTAGGTAATACTATAGAATCTATAGAAAAGCTAGTTATAACGTACGAACTTGTTAAGAAGCTATAAATATATCTAGTTTATTAGATTCTAATTAGATTTAGTTAATTTAATATATTATAGTTAATTTATTAATATTCAAAGTTTAATACTAAGGAAAAATTACTAACTTAGTTTATATTTTAATATCTTTACGAATTATTAATTAAAAATTTTAAAATTAAAACTTTAATTTTATTACTATATATATATTTAGAATTATAAGTTTTAGACGCTATATAATTTTACTTAGTGATTCGCTTAAAAAGACCTCTATAATCTTATCTTTTTTCTTCTTCTTTTAATAACTTTTTAATATAAAATAGCCTTAGTCTTATATTTTATAGCTTTTATATTTATATAGTAATAGAATCAAAGTTTTAATTTTGAAATTTTTAATTAATAATTTATAAAGATATTAAAATATCAAACTCGCGATTTTAAGTATATTTTCAGTTAGCCGGTTCGCTTATTTAGCCGGTTCGCTATATATATACGTTAGAACTCTTAAAAGCTATAAAAGAATAGTAAATTAATATAACGTGGTTTATTAGCACCTAGCGTATATCAGCACCTGACGCACTTTTCCTTAGTACTAAACTTTGAAAATTAATAAATCAACTATAATACAATTAATTTATTCAAGTTACTCGGATTCTAATAAGCTAGAACTAGCTACGTCTACTTAACAAGTTCGCGT
The DNA here is from genome assembly GCA_001414485.1 of Calycina herbarum. NCBI lineage: Eukaryota > Fungi > Ascomycota > Leotiomycetes > Helotiales > Pezizellaceae > Calycina > Calycina herbarum. Next base: position 85,736 of record LLEY01000158.1, on the reverse strand, counting down.
ATTATAACCTGTTTAGTTATAAGTACTATAACAGCGTTTAGACAGCTGCCTCTCTCTATCTTTACCTCTCTCCTTACGTAAGTCGCGTCTTACCTGCTTATCTACGTCCTTCTATACTAAAAGATCTTATATATCCCCTATAGTAAGTGTACTCCCTTGACGAACACGAGCCTTTTTAGCTCTACGGCGTTTACTAAGGGCTTTATTAGCTGCTCGAAGAGTGCGTACCTTAGTAGATAAAAGAGTTACCTCATAGGCTAACTAGTCTAAACCCTTTGCTAATATAGTAATTGTCTCGAAAATAGGAGTTAGCGAGCTTCCTTAGTAACAGGTAATTCGATTCTAAATAAGAGTTAACTATGAGAGAGCTTCAGTAGGGTTTAAGAGGGTCTAGGAGACCTAAGAGTTAGTGTCGGCAGGAGGGGAGGTAGTAAGTAGAGGAGTCTATAATTTGATATTAAGCTTAGAAATCACAGCTTAAGAATCGAAAGATACTAATCCAGCTCTACGGAACCTAGCCTAAGCGTTTTAAGCTGTTATTAATTCCTTATATACTTCTCTAAAAGCTAGAAAGAACTCGACCTTTGTGATATAGTTAATATAAGCCTTAATAAAGGTCTTAATCTGCCGACTATACGCCTGCTTTAATATACTAAAACACCTAATATCAAGTGGCTAGGTTAGATAGGACGAATAGAGAGGTAGTCTAAGAGTTATAATATTATATACCTTGTAGTACTCTTGGAATTCGGCCGATTCGTAGCTCTTATACCTATCTAACACTAGTATTCGATATAGACCCTTTGCTCGAGCAGTAGTATGCTTATCGAAGTGTTTTAGCTATTCTAGACCTATCTCGTTGTTTGTCTATCTGTTACTTATCGGTTTAATAACCTAGTCGTATAGAAGGCCGCCGTTTATATACTAATTCGTAAGATAATTCTTCTCTTAGATAACTAAAAATAGAGGGATATTCTAACCCTCGCTATTAATATAAGCAATTGCTATAGCCTATTCCCGATTACCTAGCTGAACTGCCTTATCTCTGCTATATTAATCTGTATATATAACAACTATTACAGAGCAAATCACATCTATTATAAAGCCTGTTTCGTCGAAGTTATAGAAATCGTAATCTAAAACACTGTATTTTACTCTTATATTTTATATAAGTTGGAACCATGTGCTAATTAGGTTAGGATCTTCGTATAAGGCTCTTTAGAAGTCGTAAACGCGATTAAAACGCGTCTTTAACTCTGGTTATTATTATATAAATCGATGAGCCTAGAGCTTTCTAACGCGTCGTTCTTCTCGCGACTCTAGGAGATGGTTTACTATATCTTCTATACTAGTAAGTCGGGGTGTAAATCCTCTTGAATCTAGCTCGAGTATATTTCGTAGAATTGTTTCCTCTTTAAGTTTAGTTAATTTGAGGCTTACTATCTAGCGCTTAGGAAGGTAAAGTTAGCTGTTTATTCTATAGCGAAGGGTAGTTTTAGAGACTTTGTAGATCTTTGTAGTAGACTAACGACTAAGCTTTTTAGATAATCGGATAGCTTTAATAGCTAAGATAATTCGAGCTTCTTAAGTTTGAATTTCTATTAGTAGTTGTTAAGATAACGCGTGTTAAAATAATAAGGTAGAAAATATAGAGAAAGTACGCTAGGTACTGATATACGCTAGGTACTAATAAACCACGTTATCGAATTCGTACTTCTTAATATTAACTTATAAACCTATATTCTTTAGACGTTAAAGAACTTTTTAGACATATTTCTTATATTTAAGAACGTTTAATAAATAGATAAGGATATTATTAAAGTAGATAAAATAGAAATTATCTAGATAATTAAATAAAATATTATTTATATAATATTAATAGATTAATAAGCTATTTATTAAACTAAATAGTAGAACCTTATATTTATAAGTTCTATAATATATATAAAAGATAGTTAATTTCTTAGCTAATAGGTCTATTCTAATATAGTAGAAGGCTTACTAGATATTAAGTTTTATAAAAATATAAGCTTAACTAATATATATAAGTATTTTATTAATTAGAGGTAGAGGATAATAGTTCTTATATATAAGGTTATTAAGTTTTTAGAAATTAATATAGAAACCTAACCTTCTATCTACTTTCTTAATAAATAAGACTAGAGTAGTAAAAGGTAATTAGCTATACTTAATAAACCTCTTATAAAGATTTTCTAAGATATATTCCTTAGTAGTAAGTAGCTCTTCTATTAATATCTTATATAAAGAGGAATATCTAAGAGTATTTAGACCTTTAAGCTTAATCTTATAATTATAATACTAGTTAAGTAGAAGAGTATTTAAAGCAGCTTTAGAAAACACTTCTTTAAAATCTCTATATTTACTAGAAATAGTATATTTAAAGACTATAGTAGAATCTTAATTAGATATAATTATATTAATTTTATATAAGCTTATAATAAATGTTTTTCTATTCTCTTAAAGTAAGTAGTAATATATTCTTATAATAGAGATAGCTAAAATATTAATTATAAAAGAAGGTTTTATTTAAGAAAAGAGCTTTTAATAATATACTAGTATAAATACCTTCTTTATAATTTTCTTAAGTTCTCTCTTTATAATTTAGTATTAAGATTATAGTAAGGCCTTATAGCCTTCTCTACTATATATAGTTAGTATATAATTAGTAAAGGTAGTAATAGTATTAATTTCTAGATAATCTATATTTAGTTTTAAAAGTCTTTTATTTAAATAATATTACTTATCTATTTCTATAACTTAATTACAAGTATTAGCTTCGTCTTAATAAGAAAGTATAGGGTTCTTTAGATATATAACGTCTTATAGAAGAGAGGTTAGTTACTAAGCTAAAAAGTAAGGCTTAATATTTAATAGCTAGAGTAACTTTTAATAGTTTATATTAATATTAATATAGAAGTACTTAAAGAACTTTTAACTAAGGATAATATTATATAGACCTAAGTTTAAGAAGATAAAAAGTATATTAAAGAATTTATAGCTATTTAAGATATAATTTAAAAAGGGATAGTATATAGCTTTACTACTAATCTCTCTATTATATCTATAAATCTTTATAAAGATAGAAAGTCTTTTAGTTCTTAAGCTATAAAACTTTATAAGTTTATAACTTAGTTATATATTTATAAAAGAAAAGGTATTTACTCTAAAGTTACTAAGAGTAGTAGTTTATATACTAAATCTATTAATAGTTATTATACTAAGTAAAGTAAACGCTTTTCTATTAATTAGTAACTATAAATTAATCTTAGAAAGATTAATCCTATATTTACTTAAGAAGAAGTCTTCTTTTAAGTATAATCGTTTCCTAATTCTAAACTTATATCTTCTTATTCTAACTCTCTTAGATTAACCTTATAAACCTTAGGCTTTAGATAATTCTTAATATAATATCCAAGTTTACTATAGTTAAAACACTTATCTAATAGTTCTAGAGTTAAGCGGTTATTTATAGTAGAAGGCTTAGAGCGTTAACGAGAGAGAAAAGAGGCTATAGAAGAAGACGAGATAGTAGGTATAAAAGTAGACGTATACTTATTTAAGATATTAGTAGAGTTAGCTAATCGTGCTTTTATCTTTTAAGTAGTAAGGTTCTAAAGATTAGTATTAATACTACTTATAAGGTTATAAAAAGAGTTTATATCTCTCTTAGCTTAGAACTTTATAATAATAAGAGATTAGTAGAGGTTATAAGTTAGCTTACTTTATAAGTCCTTAACTTAGTCTTATTATAGAATCTTAGCTTTATTTATAAGTTTTTAAAACTTAGTATAAAACTTATAAAAAGTCTCTTAAGCTATTTATAAGTCTTAGTACTTAATATAAGCTTCTTAGTATATATAAGAACTAATAGTAATATTATAAAGATAAGTTAATATTTCTTTATAACTTTTAAACTAATTTATAGTATTAAACTTATATCTTAAGTAAATATAGCTTTAGACTTATTTAAAAGTATAATAATATATTAAGTTTATTCTTACTTTCTTAGACTTAAAGTAGTTAGTATTAATAGACAGCTTTACTATAATTTTAGTTTCCTAGGTTACGTAGGTGAATTCTTTCTCTATAGTAAATAAGTAAGGATTAGCTATCTTACTAGTCTTTTTTAATAATAGAGCTATAGAAGAGGAATAAGTTATATTAAGAGGTTATAGTTAAGCAAAGGTGTATTAGTAAGAACTACTAGCTATATTTAAAGTATTTACTTTAAGTATATAAACCTTACTTATTAACGAAGTTATTACTTTAAAGATTTATTATAAGGTAGAGTTAGACAGAGGTAATTTAAGGATCTTATACTATAAGGAACTAGCAGTTGCCCTAGTAAGAGGAGGGAATAGTAGTATAGTAATAGCTAGTATAGATATATTAGTAGATTAAGTTCTTAAACTAGATTAAGATATAATATTAATAGAAGTAAGAAGAGGAATTAGCTTTACTATTTCTAATATAGAATAGAATAGTTCTTAGGTTAATAGGTTATTTTTAAAGAATTTAATATAGCTAATAAAAGAGTATTAAACTTTACTACTTAATATAAAAGGATCTAGTAGTATAGAGAAGAAGAGTTATTTTAAAGAACTTAAAAGGTTTAGTTTTAAAAGATTTAATATAGAGTAAATATATATATTATTTATTATTTAGAATATTCGTAAAAGCCTTTCTAGGTAAAGAGAGAGAGCTTAGTTTTAGTATAATAGCTCTTTATAAATATATAACTAGTATACTTATAAAATAGTATCTTATATTAAGGAAAACTAAGCTAAAGAGAAAAGAGTGGAGTTATATATACTCTAGCTCTATTTACCTAATATTAAGTAAATATAGAATACGTAAGATTACGTAAGTAACGTCTATAACTAGGACTGTTATAAGTATAGAGGTAAATGCTTACTTAATAGCTTTAAAAGACTCTTTATAAGCTTTAGACTAATCCTAAGTAACACCTCTTTTAAATAGTAGATTTCGTAGTTTAGCTAACTTTATAAAGTTGTTAATAAAACACTAGTAAAAAATTAAAAAGCTAAGAAATACTTAAAGGTTTTTAAGATTAGTTAGCGTTTACTAGTTTATAATAGCGAAAATCTTCTTAGAGTCTATTCTTATACTATCTATAGAAATAATTATACTAAGATAGCTAACTTCTTAAACTTTAAACTAGTACTTCTTAATATCTAAGTAGAAACTAGCGTTCTTAAGTACTTTAAACACTTACTAGATATATCGTCTATATAAACGTAAATTATCTAAATAGATAAGTATATTATTAATATATACTATATAGAAAATATCTAAAAATAAGTAAAGAACTTTATTAATTTAAGTCTACTAAGTTACTAGTATATTTATAAAGCTAAACAGTATAACTAAAGATTTAAAAAGGCTATAATAAGTATTAAAAGTAGTAAGCTATTTATCTTCTTTATAAATTTAAAACTAGTTAAATATTATAATAATATCTATTTTTATAAAGTACTTAGTCTTACTTAGTCTCTAAAATATCTTCTAGATTTAAGATATTAGATATTAATTCTTAATAGTAATATTATTTAAAACTTAGTAGTTAATATAAAAGCGTAATTCTCTCTCTAGTTTCTTTATAAATAAAAATAAGAAGACTACTAGTAACTTACTAGCTTAAATAAATCTCTTTTAAAGTTATTTATTAAAGTATTTTCATAATACCTCTAATTCTAAAACTAATATATTATAAAGTAGTTTATAAGAGAGAGATATACTAGGTTCTAGATTAATCTTTAAGTTATAGTCTCTATATAAGAGAAGCTTATTAGCTTCTTAGTAGTTAAAAAACTAAGATATCTACTTTTTTAAATAAGAGAGAAGTAACGTTTCTAGGTTAACTAGCTCTTCTAAGTTCTTATATTTTATAAGTATCTTCTAGATATTATTTAAAAAAGCTTTATAAAAATAAAGTTTAATAGCTATTAACTACTAAGCGTTCTTACCTTCTTTTAGATCTTTCTCTATATAATATAAACTCTAAAGGTCTTTAAGAGCTTATCTAAGCTCTTTAAGTTACTTATTAATCTTAAAAACAGAAAGTAAAAAGACTTCTAAATTATAAGAATCTACTAATTAGTAAAAGGCAGCGGCGCTAACCTTTTAAGACTTTAGAACATAAGAAGAGTTATGTTTTATATATTTAACTTATATAGAATTAAGTTATTTTAGTATATAATATTCTTTATAATACCTAGAATTAAATATAATTCTATAACTAGTCTAATTAATAGAAGAGTTATATAAAGTAAGGTATAGATATCTAATAATAATATAGTAGAAAGCGATTTTTATAATATAAAAGTATTAATTATACTTTATATACTTTCTAATAATTATATCTATAATTATAATATAAGTTATATCTTCTACTATAGATAGTCTTCTATCTATAATATAAAGTTATTAAGGTTAAGTAAGAGAGAATAAAGTAAACTCTATTTTTTATATATAATTAAAGTTAATAAAGTATTAACGTGGTTTATTAGAACTCCGGTTATATTAGAACCTCGATTAATTTTTCTGAAATCCTACTCTCTAACTTTAATACGCGTTTTTTTAACCTTCTACTATGTCTATTATTACTAAAGAATCAAAAGTCATTCTAGCTATTAAGGTAATTCGAACATCTAAAAAGCTAAGTCGATAGAAAGCTACAAAGATCTACGGAATACCTTATTCTATATTTAATAATAGAATAAACAGCTACCTTTCTCTAGCCGACCGTCGACTAGTAAACCTTGAATTGTCTAAGGTAGAAGAAGAAGTGATTGTTTAGAATATACTTGATATAGATTCTAGAGGGTTTACACCCTAGCTAACTAGTGTAGAAGATATAGCTAATTTTATCCTCGAGTTATAGAGAGGAAAACACGTCGATAAGCTCTAGGCTTATCAGTTTATATAACGACAACTAAACCTTAAGACGTGTTTTAATCGTGTTTATGATTTCTAAAGAGCCTTATACAAAGATCCTAAGCTAATTAGTATATGGTTTCGACTAGTTACGAATATATAGGCGAAATATAGAGTTTTAGACTACGACTTCTATAACTTCGACGAAACTAGGTTTATAATAGACGTGATTTGTCCTATAATAGTTATTACTTATATAGATCGACGTAGTAGAGGTAAGGCAGTTTAGCTAGAGAATCGAGAATAGGCTACTACTATTGCCTATATTAACAGTAAAGGCTAGAGTGTTCCTCTATTTTTAGTAGTTTAAGGAAAGAATCATCTTATAAATTAGTATACTAATAGCAGTCTTCTATCTAACTAGGTTATTAAACCGACAATTAACAGATAGACGAATAATAAGACTGGTCTAGAATAGATAAAATATTTTAATTAATATACTACTGCTTATATAAGTTCTAACACCCTCTAGACCCTCTACTGCTAACACTCTTCTATAGGAATCTTAGACCCCTTCTAACTTAACAGAAGCTCTTTCATAGTTAACTCTTATACGAAATCGAATTGCTCGCTATTAAGGAAGCTCGCTAACCCCTCTATTTAAGACAGTTGTAGCGCTGGCTAAAGGTATAGAGTTGTAACGGCACGAAACGGATACTACTACAAAAGAGGCATATAGGAGTGCGTTCGGTAGAATGACATATCCGAATACTAGGCTCTGATACGAAGGAAAAGACCAAATTGGTCTTTCCTTAAGAGAGAGTAAGGGCATCTATATATAAGAGGGCCGGATAATAACAAAAGTCTGTACCGATCCGGCTCTAACAATTCCGAAACCATCTATGCTGTACTATACTCGGCACGTATTCTTAGCTGTTCTGATAGCTTGGCAATTCTATAAATAGCTGGCCATTACATTCCCCTCTCTTGAAAAAGACTCGTCCTCGAGTCTTTGTATTGTCGGTGCGGTATCGGTGGGCGGTGTCTGTAGGCGGCAGTATTGGTGGTAGAAGGATTGTCGTATAGAATGCGGTTTATTAAGCGAGGTGTTTAGCGAAAGGTAGGATACGAGTCGTAGCCGGCCTTGTTCGTAGATGTTGCCTATATCGGGTGTTTCCTACTAAAAGCAAAGTATTTGCTAAAAGAGTATATAGTCTGACCCCTCGATTGTTCTACATATCGGAGGGGATTTAGATAGGAGTCGGAGGCGGAAAAGTCGGAATTTGGAAGTCGATATCGTAGAAGACAGTGATAACTTAGCTAAGAGGTCACTTATTAGCGTACTTCTTCGATTTGTAACTGATTTATATCCAATTCAAATTAGACTTCTAGAATCCGGCTAGAAGGTAAAAGAAAGTAAGGACTCCTTACCGAAGTAGGGAGTCGGAGATGGGGTACCGGCTAGTTAAATGTTATTACTAATAATTATCTAATACCTTGTTTTCCCACCGATTTAGGGTACTCTACAAGGACTTGGTTTTATCTTCCCTTTAAACAGTAGAAAAGGATTCGCGTTCGGGTAGTAGGAGGTTCGGTATTATACTAGATAAGGATTAAAAGATAGTCTTTTTAACCGAAGTAGTTATACCAACTAACTTAGTTGTATTAGCTATATATAACTTAGCGTTTTAGCGTCTTTCCTTATCTAGGGCTAGAAGATCTACTACCATTTCGACAAAGTTATAGTCCTAACGTCTCTTAAGTATAGTAGCTGAGTTTTATAGCTATAGTATAATCTTTTCCTACATATAGAAGAACTGTTCTAACTCTAGTATCTCTCTAAGTATAGCTATACTTGAAAATCGACCTCTAAAGTTAGTAAACGTTTCTTTACCTTCAGCGTCATCTATCTACAAAGCCTAGAAGGCGTTCCGTATATCCTCTGTCTTATATCTGGTTAAGAAATATGAATCTAAAAGTTTAATTATATCTTAATAATCGTAGAAAGCAATATAAATCGACTCGGACTCGTATCTAAGCTTAAGGTAGTTCCTGGCATAGCCTGTAGTTGTTCCTCAGATGAGGGCCTTTCGAGTCGGTACGGTATTGTAATAATCGGCGTTTACCAGGAGTCTATCGCGTACTGATATCTTCTATTGTTAGTAGGTAGGTGAGGTACCGTCATTCAAGGGTTCAATCCTTTCTGTAATCTTACTTTTAGCGGTCCAGGGTAGGAGGGGATTCGGGGTGTCTTCGGAAGCAGGTAGGGTGGTCTGCTGTCGAGGGAAGGCATCAGAGGCAGGATCCCTTAAGCGAAAAGGGTCTCGCATAGTACTTAGAGGCGAAAGAGGCTCGGGATCGATTTAGGGTGGATTTGTAGAGGTAAGTTGGAGTTCGCTTATCATCCTTTCTAACTATATAAACCGATCATTGTTATCTTGAAGTTTTTCTTCTAAGCCTTATACTATGCCCCGTATCTCGTCTGTATTAGAAAAGTCTCGGTTATCTTTAGGGTTTCGAGTAGGTTGCTTTCCTTTCTAGGACCTTTTGTTTTTAGGTGTGCGAGTGTGGTTCGTAGACCTTTCGGAGGGGGGTCTACTAGCTTCCCTGGTAGGTTGCTCAACGCTCTTAAGCGGAGCTTTGGAATTCGACATGTCGTATGCCGTTCGGGGGGGGGGTTAAGAGGTAGATGTAGGAGCCTTCTGGGTGACTGTATATCGTCGACTGTCCGTATCTTATATAGCAATCCCTATATAGAGAGGGTTATTAGGAGTCTTAGGAGTACTCAGCGTAGTCCACTCCTATTGACGTAGGAATCGCCTACGATTTTACCAGCTGACTGTTCAGACACCAAACCCCGGTGTCACTGGCTGTCTAGGTGGTCTCTGATTACCTGGCTATTTGAGGTTGTCGATGTACTGATCCGAATCTAGGCCGAATCGAATTCGAAGCAGGTACGCCGGCGCGCTCGAGTGAGATATTATAACAGGCCGTCCCCGGCGGAGTCGAATTTGGTCTTTTAATGTAACGGCACGAAACGGATACTACTACAAAAGAGGTATATGGAAGTGCGTTCGATAGAATGACATATCCGAATACTAGGCTCTGATACGAAGGAAAAGACCAAATTGGTCTTTCCCGATAGAGAGGAGGCAGCTATTTACATGAGGTTCGGACAATAGTAAGTCCGGAAGCTATCTAGCTTTTCCAAAACCTGAAACAACGTCCGTATCGTATCCCATTCGGCACGTAGACTCGGCAATTCCAATTCCGATTATTCCTGATGGTTCTATCACATATATAAGTTATTTAACGTATAAACGTATAAGTATTATAAATCGGCAGAGCTGCGATTTAACAAGTATAACTTTCTAAAGTTAGTACTAAAAGAGAAAGTCTTAAAGACTTAAACTCTACTAACGCTTTAGAGAAGAGCTGTCTAAACAACTACTTCGCCTGTGTCGAGGATAGTAGAAGTTTATAAAGAAGTAGAAAGACCTGTTCCTAGTAGTAACTCACCTAAAAGGTCTACTATAAGTCTAAAAGATTTAGTAATTACTAGTAATAACGTATCTAAAAATACTACTATAAGTTAAGAAGACTTAGTAACTAATAGAGATAATATACTAGAGCTACTCTCCTAAGTCCACCGATTAAGATATAGTAGAATTTATAAGCTAAAGCGTGTCTAGAGACACAGCTACTATATTATAAGCTTTAGATCTCGATATATTCAAGCTCTTAAATTCCGTTCTACTTGCTCCTTTTAAAGAGGTAATACTTAAGAAGGATATAGACAAGGATCCTAAGAATTAGATACCGTCGCTAAGAAAGAGTTAACCTCTTTAAGTAAGAATAAAGCCTATATTATTATATAAGGCAATCTATAAGAGAAGAGACTTCTTCCGACTAAATAGGCCTTAAAATATAAACTTAAAGTTAATAGTAAGATCGTACGTTATAAGTCTAGGCTAACTGTAAGAGGCGATTACTAGGAATATAGAATCGACTATTTTAAGACGTTTCCTATAGTTTTACGATATAACACCTTAAGAGTTGTTCTTATAAAAGCTGCCGCCGAAGACCTAGAGATCGAGCAACTAGACGTCGATACTACCTTTATCTACCCTGACCTTAAGGAAGATATATACTGCTAATTCCTAGATTACTTCTATCTTATCTATCTAGAAACTCGGACTCGGCAAGGATTCCTAAAGCTTAAGAAGCCCTTTGTAATAGCACGAAACGGATACTGCTACAAAAGAGGCATATAGAAGTGTGTTCGATAGAATGACATATCCGAATACTAGTCTCTGATACGAAGGAAAAGACCAAATTAGTCTTTCCCGATAGAGAGGAGGCAGCTATTTACAAGAGGTTCGGACAATAGTAAGTCCGGAGCTATCTAGCTATTCCAAATCCTGAAACAACATCCGTATCGTATCCCATTCGGCACGTAGACTCGGCAATTCCAATTCCGATCATTCCGATCAATTCCTAATGGTTCTATTACACCCTTATACGGCTTGAAACAAGCGCTATATAAATAGCTCTAGGAAGTTATTAAGAAGTTTGTAAAACTTGGCTTTAAGGCCTTAAAGAGCGATCTAAACCTCTTTATCAAAGATAACGTGTCTATCCTTCTCTTTGTCGACGATATACTAATCGTAGGAGAGAAAGCAGATGTTACACGAGTGAAATCCTAGATAATAAACGACACTAAATAGGGAGTAAATGAGGTGGAGGATTAAGATGGCAATACTAAGATGTTCGTAGGATTTAAGATCAAGAGAGATCGAGCGAATCGGTCGATTACAATATCGTAAGGAGCTTACGTACGGCAATTGCTTATAAGACTTTCTATAGACAAGTACAATCCCGTTTCTACGCCTTTCGTACCTGGAACAGTACTTAAACCACGACTTAAAGACGAGGAAGTTGTATACAAAGAATTAAAGTTATACTAGCAAATCGTTAGAAGTGTAATATATCTCTTAAACAGCACAAGGTTCGATATTGCGTATACTATAGGCCAGCTTATAAGGCATATAGCAAACCCGACAAAAGAACATCTCCAACATATAAAACACCTTGTATAGTATCTCAAAGGATCGATTAACAATAGCATTACATACGGAGGACAAGGAAGACAAATAGCAACTTAAGGCTTTGACGTATATACTCGAGGAGTTTACGGTCTAAGCAACTTTGCACTTTATAGTAATGCCACCTAGGCTACTAAAGACGATCGCAAGTCATTTGGTGGCTAGGCAGTAACTCGATATAGAGGAACAGTCTCTTAGGCTGCTCAAAGGTAAAAGCATACAGCTTTGAGTACCATGGATTCAGAGATATCAGCTACAAGTGAAGGAGCAAGAGAAGCGGCGTGGCTTGAGAAGCTATAGGAGGATCTGGGGGAGACATTCAAAGTACCCTCACTTTACTACGATAATAAAGCCGCTATACAACTTTGCAAAGACACTAAGTTCTATCAAAGATCTAATTATATTAAGACTAAACACCTATACGTACGAAACGACATAGTATAAAGGAATCGCCTTAAAGTCCTCAAAATATCAGGAAAGGACCAACCTGCCGATATCCTCACCAAACAACTTGCAAAGGATACGTTCAATACACATTGTCGAACGCTTAGGATGAAAAAGAAGAATTGAGTACTCTTGTACCATGGCACAAGTGTAAGGCACTTCGTAGAGCTGCTGAACTTCCAAAGAGGAGACGTAGGCACTACAACTGTACTAGCAGTTGTTACAGGAGTTAAGGAGGCTCAAGGGATTAACTTTGCAAACTTGGCAAAAACAACAATTTGTAGAGGCTTGGCAAGTGGGAATAGCTTCATTTTGACAAGTGGGATCAAGAGCTTATTACGTATGGGGGAGTGTCAGAAATCAGGTGATTTGGGGGCCAAATCTTGGTGCTTAATAAGCCCTTGGAACATATTTAGACTGTTTGTCCGTATAGACAACTTAGACTCGTAATCATCGAATCCATCAATACACAGATCAAAACCATCACTTCCATCCCCCATTCTTGACAGAGAATCTGAGAGCAATCCTGTCGATGGCGTGGTGGAAGTATACAGGATTACGCAGGTGTTCTGATACAAATCGAGGTGTCAACTTCGTCGCCGTAGTGCTGTTCTTCGTGGCGTGCTCCAGGTGAATGACAGGCTCACGAAATGTCAGTCCGTGGGCAGTCTCCTCTAATTGGTGGAGAAGAGGATCCACAAGTTCAGAGTGGAAAGCATTTGTGACGGTCAGCCTTTTGGCTTTCACCGTCTTGTTGAGAACCCTCTCTATGCGAGCAGCCACAACATCAATGGACTTCGTCGATCCAGCAAGGGTGAAGCTCCTCGGTCCATTATAGCAAGCTATACTGGCCGGCGTGTCCGAATGCTCACTGTTCGCTTCAACGAGAAGTTTTTCCACATCCTCTAGGTCAGCCTCAACCGCCATCATGGCTCCGTTGTCAGGTCCCCACGACTCTTGTATTACCCTGGCTCGCTTGATGATAAATTGCAAAGTATTGTCTAGCGAGAGAATCCCGGAAATGCAAAGGGCTGTTAATTCGCCGAAGCTGTGTCCTACCACTTCGACTGGCTGGATTCCGGAGTCTATCCAACTGCGCGCACAAGCGTATTGTGAAGCAAAGAGCATTGTCTGTAACTTGACAATATCGGAGACTGGACTGCTTTGAAATATACCTGGGAAGATACTTGGATAGCCCAGAGACTGGACAGCGGTATCAACGTCACCGAGGTGCTTGCGTAGAATGGCCACTTTCTCGTACACTTGTTGATCAAAGCCAACCGAACTGGAAACTTGCCCTCCAAAACAGAGCACCACTGTTGGTTTCTCGGAAGGTCGTGGGACAGGTGAGATGCTAGCACCGTGTTGCAATGCTGCACTTCAGAGGGCAAGAGTAAAAGACTTAAATTTCATCACCTGCTCTACAAGAGCACAAGGCCTATATATATACAACTTTGCAGTAGTAATTGCCGCATCTATTTACCGGAAAACTCTTCCTCGGCATGCCCGACGGGCATACCGATATCTCCTTAAGTGGCTTGATATAACAGATATCACCGTACCTATCAACACACCGCCTTTATCAAAGAGGGTCAAATTTTGCTCCAACTCTTCAATAGAACGGGCAGTGAGTACCGTGCTCTGGCCCAAACTGGAATTGTTCTGATAGGCCTGGTTAAACGAAATATTGGCAAGAGACGTGTTTCTCGCAGAACGAATAAGAAACTTGCAGAAAGCCTTGACATAACGACGTATGTTGTTGTCATCGAAGCCTGTGAAGAAAAATGGGTATTTGAGCTTCGCCGAAAAGTTCAACAAAATCAAGTCTTTGCCAAAAGTGAGAATCGGGGCTTGCGTAACAACCATGGAGGCGTTTGAACCTGAGGCGCCGTAGTTGTTGATAAGCGCAGCTCGATAATCTGTATCCCAGGGTCCTCCTTGAGTGGATATCGATATCATATCAGCAGAGCTCGCCTCAAGAGCCGGATTTACAGTGTCAAAGCTTGCCTGTGGTGGTAGAATGCCCTTATTCAGCATGAGGGGGACCTTGATCAAGCTTATGATGCCCGAAGTGCACTCTAGGTGTCCGACAAGCCCCTTTACAGAACTAAGCGCCAATTTCTTCCCTGACATACGGTTCTTGCCACCTAGTACCTGACGAATACTTCCATACTCGACGGGATCTCCCACGGGAGTTCCGGTGCCGTGAGCCTCGACGACGGAGATCTGAGACGACTCAACCCGCGCTTTCTTGATAACAGTTTTGAAGAGGTCTGATAGTGTGGGTTGGTTCGGAACAAAGATCGGCGTGCAGTTCTGGCTTTGTTGTACAGCTGTGGCGGCAATAATACCCAGGATCTGATCACCATCTTCAATCGCTTTGCTCATTTTTTTTTAAAAACACAGCCCCAACTCCTTCACCACGGCAATAGCCATCTGCCTTGGCATCGAATGGTTTACATTGTCCTGTCGGGCTGAGAAACGAACCTGCCGCCAGATTCTGAAACCATGATGCTGAAGTCATGACATGAGACCCTCCGGCAAGTGCTGCGGTGCATTCTCCGGAAAGTATAGCGCCGCAGGCTTGATGCACAGCTACTAGTGATGAGCTACAAGCTGAGTCGATTGTCATCCCCGGGCCTGTCCAGCCAAAGAAATGTGACACCTTCCCTGCGATAAAGCCTTGCAAGTTTCCTGTTGCCGTGAAGGCGTTGGCAGGATGAAAAGCAACATTATTGTCGTAGTCACCTAAACAAACCCCAACAAAACAACCAACTTTTGCATCCCGCTCCGTCTCTGTTGCTCGCAAGTAACCGCTTTGTTCAACGGCCTGGTAGGCTACCTGAAGTAGCTGGCGCTGTTGGGGATCCATGGTGGCGCTCTCACGTGCACTCTTTTTGAAAAACCGATGGTCGAACTGGTCGTGACCGTCAATCAGGTTGGCGTACCACTTCCGCCTCATGTTGGTATCGTCACCTCTTCGGAACGGTGTGTCGTCGAAGTTGAATCTTGAAGATTCGCTCTTGATCTCGCGGTGCTGCGATTGACCTGACAATAGCAAGTCCCAGAACTCGTCCAGATCATCCGCACCAGCAACCTTGCACGCCATTCTAACCACGGCGATGTCACTCTCATTCCAAAGTCGATCGATATGTCGGTCTTTTCTTAGGTTGAAGGCGTGACCGGTCGTGGGATGAACGACATGTAGATTGCTTCTTGATGTAAGTGACGGGGGTATGCTGCGTTCGAGGCCGAACGACAGGATAGTTGTATTCTCTTTGTCCCCAAGAGTAGCAGACAGGGTTCTAATCCACTCTGGAGGCTCAACCAATATGGATCGCAGTGCGTGGGCATGCAACGTGCCTTCTGTTAATCTCGAGCCGTTCCTATCATTGGTACGAGTTGAAAATGCCAGCTTTGCAGCATCTGGAAGTTGAAACGTCTCATGTTGGTCACAGAATTCTAAGAGTTTGTCCATAATTGCTGCGTTGGCTGCTGAATGAAAAGCATCATAGAGACTGAGTTCGGTTGTAGTAAGTCTTGCAGCGTCGAGCTTCTGAGTCAGATCAAACATTTGAGACTTGATAGTTGTGATGGTCACACGATTTTGGTCGTAATGGACAGAAATATATGCCTAATGTCATATACGGACGAGTTAGATGAATTCCGTAGTTTCGGCTATGCCAATAACAAGGCAAGGGATCATTACCTCGGAAAAATCTTTCAGTATCCGCATCATCTCTTCATATAATTCGCCTGAACTCCAAGCTACACTAACAGACTACGATCTTCCCTTGCCTGACGCTAGATCCTGGCTATCGACTACCAGTCCTACAAGCATACCGAGCCGCACAGCAGCAGCACCGTATGTGTGAAAGTTGTCAACATTTCTTGCACTTGATGCAACATACGCACTAAGAAGCCCCGTGCACAAGCCGAGGGATTCCATCTTTCGATTTGATGTGTCCCACACGTCAATTCTTCCATCGTCTTCGAGCTTCGCTTGTTGTAGATATGATGCGTATTCCATCAACTAGACGATGACAACTAGAGGAACTAAGAGACTGTTAGGCAGAGGGAATGCGGTATCGAGAGGACGGCCCGTGATGAAAGCGTCACGTAGATCATTCAACTGCTTGCGTGCCAGAGATCTTGTCGTCTCATGAAGAAAAGGGAGCGCCGAAAGCACCTCATCGCAGTCGTCTGGGAGCGCTGCAACTACATCAGCAAGCCAGACATTCTCATCGCTCTCCACTATTGTCCTACGGACTCGTTTGAACGTCGAGGCATCAAAACTCAGAGCGAGTGAGCCGAAGAGGAGAATGCTGCCTTCTGAAAGGTGGCGGCGTAAGCCGAGATGTTGGTCCGTCATGTTCAATGTCTACCTCGTCGGCCTGTACAGGTTGATTGCCGTGCAGTTTTTAGGAAGAAAAGGGAGGGATAAGAAGTCTCAAATCTTTACAGTGAGTTTGCATAAATGCGGCTCTATTTCTTCTTCAATATCTTGGCACCAATTCTCCTATGGTTATTATACAAGTGGAATCGAAAATATTGTGAAATATACACACCGGAACAACACGCATATGCACTAGATCTTTATTATGCAAGAGGATCACACCGGATACTAATCGGGTCACAAGTGGTTAGTTTCATGTAATGAGCCGTGGCATGCGGCCCTTTAGTTGTTCAGCTCGAGAAACTCCGAGCCGAAGCAACAAAATGCGCCGCGGTGATTTCAACACGTTCAATCCTCACAGACATTACATGTAGCCATGCCTAAAGCTATATGACTCGCATTGTGTCACAAAGATCAGGCTTTCATATTTTATACTCATGTTAGTCTAGTGGGGCTCCTGCATCATATGGTGTCTTAGAAACCACCTTTGGATATCCGCGTCTCGGCGACATGTTTACGGCAATTTACTAAATCCAATAGATAGAGAATATTCTATGCAGCTTTCAATTTGTATTTACCGCTTAACTTTCACTGTGCAAGTATGGGTCTGCACTGATGATTTAAAACTTTTTCCAGTCATTTTTTGACATGATTCCTGCTAGAGTCTCGCACAATAGCTGATAGATGGTATATCCAAGTGTATATGCAAGATCTGTGCACCATGGCAGCCGTAAACGGAACTGCCAAGCAAATTGAACCACGGATTGTCATCGTCGGGGGTGGCATTGTAGGGGTGATTCTCACGATCGGACTACTGCGACGAAAGGTTTCGGTGAGAGTATATGAGCAATCGGATGGGTTCCGAGAACTTGGTGCAGGCATGGCATTCACGTCCTGTGCTCGACACTGTAGTATGTACAACGTACCCAGCTCTCTTGTGCATCAATCGCAAAAAGAGGCAAGCACGGTGGGCTAACAACATTGGGAGCAGTGACGCTGATAGACCCTGTTATCACGGAGCCCTTCAATCGCTGTGGCGCTGTAGGAGTTTCGGACGAGGAAAGTGACGACGATTACTTGCGCTGGATCGATGGCTTCAATCAATGTAGCCCTAACGAGAGCAATTATCAACGGCCATTGGCGCAGATTGGTAGCAATGGCTTCCGGGGGTGTCGACGAGATCAATTCCTTGAGGAACTCGCCAAGGAGATTCCACAGGGAGTCATAGAGTTTCGAAAGCGCGTGGAGACACTTCACCAAAAAGAAGATGGGACCTTGATTCTTGATTTCGTTGATGGCACAAAAGCCGAAGCCGAAGCTGGTAAGTCTCCCTTTTTTTCTGATATCATCTCAGACACAGTATTATTTTTTGCATATTACTGCGCCTATGGTTGGAATCTGGCTAAAAATTGCTCTTGCTCGAATCAATAGTCATCGGCTGTGACGGCATAAAGTCAAGGATCCGCCAATGCATGCTTGGTGGAGAGAATCCTGCCTCCTATCCGCAAAACACTCATAAGGTGGCTTATAGAGGCATTATCCCAATGGCTCAAGCGGTCGAAGTTCTTGGGTTATGGAAAGCTCATAATTTCCACCATCACGTTGGCCCTGACGCACACATAACCCACTACCCAGTAGACAATCACGCAGCGCTTAACGTAACCATCTTCTTGTCAGACTCAAATCCATGGCCAGATACCACCACTTTAGTAGCAGCAGGTACACGCGATGATGTCCTCGAGGCCCTAACTGGATGGCACCCCGTTGTACTGGGCTTGGTACGATTGCTCCCCTACAACCTGATTAAATGGGCATTGTTCGACATGGCGGAGTTCCCAATGCCGCAATACAATTATGGTCGAATATGTGTAGCAGGTGATGCTGCACACGCAAGTAGTCCTCATCACGGAGCAGACGCTTGCCTTGGGGTGAGTTATTTTGATCTATCTCTTCGAAGACACTCCCCTAGCGTCAGTCCATATCCATGAGTTTCAAAGCTAAATCATAAATTATGACAATAGGTCGAAGATGCCCTATGTCTGAGCACACTTTTAAGTCAAGTTCGAGAGAACACACCCACCTATATCGCTACAACCCAGTGTCTGGAGGCTGCGTTTGAGGCGTTCGATGCCGTCCGTCGCACACGCACCCAATGGCTTGTCAATAGCAGCAGGAGGGCTTGTGACCTATACCACCAACCCGAGTGGGTAGATCCCCAGCGATGGATCAAGGCCGAGACATGCTTTGAAGAGCTACGAGATCGTTCATATAAGATCTGGCATTTTGATATTGAGAACATGATACAGCAAACCGTTGTTGAGTATGGGAAACGGCTCGAGGAACGTCAGAGGGGAACTAATCAAGGCAAAGCGGGCACAGGAGGATCCCATATTAGACAATCACTGTAGTTATCATCATGTCAATCTATTTATTTTTGTAAAGAACGTTCAAATCCATGCAAATTAATTACAAGTATTGCTAATATAAATCTAGTATAAAATGTCTATAATGGAATATGGGCTTATTATAAGACAATCAGCGGTCTACATTATATAAAATGCTAGAAATTATTGATTTATAAAAGGAGATTCCCCGACACACCTTTTTTCGTAGATCGAATTTTTTGTTCTAAATCACTCGCTCTCACCTACTCGCACTTAATAAGCCGATTTCCTTCTATGGAGACCTCCTTTAGGAGGCCTCCAGCCTTACCTACGCCTCTGAGAAGAGACCTAGGAAAAGGGGGAGTGCGCCCGATCCCCCCCCTTCCGAATATACAATAGCACTTTGTCTTAGCAACTTCTAAAGCTCTTAAGCGTAGTACTATAGGCCAAACCTTCTTCGGAGGAACTATAGAAGCTGTAGATCACTACCTAAGCACTGCTCTTGACAAAGCCTCTCCTAACCTTCTTCCCTACCTCCGAGCCTTTTATACTTAAGTTGCCGATATCAGCCTACTATTCCACCAAGCATACACCTTAGAGACACCCTCCCTACTACCCTTGATCTCAGAAACCTCCTCTATTATATATAGAGGGGGCCCTACGCCATCTACGACTCCTCCCCCCCCTCTAGGCTTAGCCGAAAATTTTTTATACGTATAGACTACAAAAGGTGCCTTAGCGCCTAAAAGCACTCTAGCAATAATACCCTACTCTCTCCCTCTCTCTACTAGTACTTCAAAGCTATAGAAGGACAAGAACAAGGGTTCTTTAACTAAACTAGACCTTAGAGTCTTTATCCGACTACCCCCTAATTCCCTAGAAAGGAAACATTCTACTCTAGCTATCTTTCTTACCCTCTACAATCCAAAGATAGGTTATAAAAAGCTTATATAAGAGGTCCTCTCGGTTAGCTCTGGTTTCGCTATTATACTAAAGAACGAGGCTGCTCTAGAAGCCTTATTATCGACAAAGAAGGTATTTATACAGACGCTATTCTCTATAGCTAAGATTAAGACCTTATAAAACTAGGTAGTATACCGCTTATTAGGGATACTCTAAATTATCGAAGCTATTAAGATCAACGAAAAAGGAGTAATTATATCGACCCTCGTCCCTACTACTTCTAAAGTAGTAGCTATAGTAATCAAGGAACGAATTAGAATAGCCCCTATAAAGGTTAATATAACAAGGATCTCGCTATCGGATAAGCTATTCTACACCTCCTAGACTGTCTTCTTTAAAGAGGAAGAAGCCTAGGACAGCTACGCTATCCCAGATATAACATCTCTTCTCAGTAGAAGAGTCTTCTTTAAACCTCTTCCTAAGGTTTCTATAATTATATAGTACTCTAAGTACTAGGGGTAGCATAACTAAAGGAACTATAGGAAGAACCAACGGTGCCGTCTATACAGTACTACTTAACACTCTAAAGACTTTTACCCTACGTGTTTAAGACATATATAGTATAAGCTAAAGTGCCTATATTATAATAGACCTTACGCCTTAGACGACCTAGTGTACTAGCTTAGACTAAGGAACCCAGGGACACGCTACTTAACCGAGAATAAGAGAACTATTTAGTAAGTATATAATAAAATATAGATAAGAAGGGAGGAAGACTCCTCTTGTAGTAGCCGAGACACAGAAGCTCCGGCTACCCTATAAGCTAGAGTAGACAGCTCTTCTAACTCGACTACCTCGCCTACTTCGCCTACCTTACCTACCTTACCTACCTCACCTTCCTCACCCCTCTTACCCCTCCCGCCTACCTCGCCTACCTCGCCTACCTCGTCTATCTTACTATCCTAAGAAGATAATTTTAACACCTCTATAAACACTCCTATAGAAGAGGCTCCCGACAACCTCTCTATTCGAAGAACCCGAGGAAATACTATCATAGTTTCTCTATAAGTAGATAAGAGCTTACTAAAAACCACTACCTCTAAGTTCTACAGATTAACGTTTATAAGTCTAGCGAGTACTAGGAGCTAGTTCTCCAACTAGCTTACTCTAGACAAGTCGACATAGTCCTTATCTAAGAACCGTATATATACTAGAGAGAGATTAGTCGTTAGATCATAAGACGCTACCCGAATTATACCTGCTTTACACCTATATATAACTAGAACAATAACCCCTCTAAAGTGCTCATATTTATATAAAAAGGAGCAAGGATTCTCTTAAGTTAATAAACACCGATTATACCCTTGCTTAAATGCCGAGACCTTATTTATATCGAGATTATACTCTTCTAAGGCCTCCCGTTATATATTCTCAACGTATACAACGCCCCCCTAGGCACTAAGAGCGCTGGAGAGGCTATTAACCTTGTCCTTTACTTATAATATATTACTATAACGAATACCCTTATAGCTAGCGACTTAAACCTAAAGAGCTAGCTCTAGTAACCGGATTTCCTTAGGTAGGAAAGTATATAAGCTCCCTCGCTTGTTAACTAGACAGAGGATAGAGGGCTACAACTCTCTACCCCTTCTAAGACGTAAACGTATAACCTCGGCAACACCCTCGACCTTACCTTTTACTCGAGCAACCTCTACTAAAGAGGGGCGTCTACCGAGATAGACCTTACCTTTTGTAATAGAACCATTTGGAATTGATCGGAATTGGAATTGCCGAGTCTACGTGCCGAATGGGATACGATACGGATGTTGTTTCAGGTTTTGGAAAAGCCAGATAGCTTCCGGACTTACTATTGTCTGAACCTCTTGTAAATAGCTGCCTCCTCTCTATCGGGAAAGACCAATTTGGTCTTTTCCTTCGTATCAGAGCCTAGTATTCGGATATGTCATTCTATCGAACGCACTTCCATATGCCTCTTTTGTAGTAGTATCCGTTTCGTGCCGTTACACCTTTAAGTATAGCTCTAACCACCTCCTACTTCTCACCCGGCTTCCGTATATAGGAAACCTAACAGAGAAGGATCTGCCTCTGAAACTTAGTACTCTTAATGTTAAAACCTTCGAGACTACCCTCTAAAGTAAGCTCGAAACGTAATAGCTATACGAACTTACGTAACAACTAAATACGGAATCGCTAGAGGCCCTAGTAGGATTTATCACCGAGAGCGTATATAGCGTGTACCTCTATAGTGCTAAGCGAGGTCTCGGACATGAATTCGGACACCCCTAGTAGAATAAGGAATGCTAGACGGCGGCTACTAAGGCAAGGCAGGCATAAAGGCTTAACGCGAGCCCTCGAGCCTTAAAGTCTCTTTGTAGGAGTCTAAGACAGGAAATCCGGAAGACAAAGAGAGAACACTTCCGTAACCTAATCGATAAGGCTACAAAGAGTAAAGACGTCTTTAAGATTTATAAGTGGTACTAGAGTACTGGAATATATAAGTCTCCTCTCTTAAGAGACTCGGTAGGTCAGCTAGGCTTTACTACCTAGGAGAAGCAGAAGATCCTTATATAGGAGCTGCTTATAAACAAGGCCGAAGTCGGGGATATACTATTTAACACACCAACCACTTCTACTTAGGCCCTCTCGTAGGCAGACCTTACTTTACGCGAGGTCGAGGAATCGATCCTTAGCAAAGCTTCAACTGTACTAGGAGAAGACGAGCTAGTAATAGGGGTCCTTAAAGTAGCCTAGCTATAGATCTCGAATCTTGTCTTCCTACTATTCAGAGGCTATATAGAGACAGGCTTCTACCCAAAGATCTTCTGATCCGCCGTCGTCGCTATTATCCTAAAACCTAATAAGAAAG
Source organism: Calycina herbarum (assembly GCA_001414485.1). Taxonomy (NCBI): domain Eukaryota; kingdom Fungi; phylum Ascomycota; class Leotiomycetes; order Helotiales; family Pezizellaceae; genus Calycina; species Calycina herbarum. Next base: position 62,699 of record LLEY01000158.1, on the reverse strand, counting down.
ACAAGTCCTCCCCTCGAGTATACCGGCCAATTGCTTTGCTCTCGGTCCTTAGAAAAGGGCTTGAAAGGCTCCTCGCTAAGCGAGTCTCTTAGATAGCTATTAAGCACTCTGTTCTAGGGCAGAACCAGTTCAGGGCTCTTCCGCTAAGAGCTGCCACAGACCTTACTACCTATCTTACCTTCGATATTAAGTCAGCTCTTATAGACAAGTAGGAAGCCTCCCTTCTTACACTCGATATTAAGAGCGCCTTTAACATAGTACTCTCTAGCCGCCTAATTAAAAGGTTAAGAGAGCAAGGATAGCTGTATTACTTCGTAGAATTAGTCTCCTCTTTCTTAACTAATAGATTAGTAAAAGTAAAGCTTAATAGAGAAGTAGGCGACGCTACCCCGCTTTAGTATAGCCTTCTACAAGGCTTGCCTATCTCACCGATCCTCTTTATACTCTATATCTAGCCCCTCTTTAGATTAGGAGTTAGCTCTCTTCTAGTAGTATAGAGATTCGGCTACGCTGACGACATTAGATTACTTGCTTTCGAGCCTTTAAAGGCAGGGAATATCAAGGACCTAGCAAAGCAGGTAGTAAGCGTACTTAAGTAGGGCATAGACGAGGGTATTATCTTTAATACTGAAAAATCAGAACTTATCCACTTCTCTTATAAAAGGAAATAAAGAGGGAGAGTGTCACGAATCACGTGTAAGCATGTGATAAGTGAAGACCAGGCGGCGCCCTGACAGGTTAAACACTATCGGAAACTCTTATAAGCAAAAAGAGGGATCCTTAGACTAGCTAAGCGATCCATGGATTTCCTTTGGTAAGAAGCATCACGTGACCTAGTCGCCTGAGTCGCCTGAGTCGCCTGTCGACTGAAGCGATCAGGGCGAGCGACTAGAGCGACTGGAACGGGAGACTACAGTTCTATATAAGACTGGCACGTCTGCCATTAGATAGGAGCTTCGTGCTCAACTTTAGTTATCAATCTTATCATATTGTTTGACATCTTTGATACAAGTAACGAGTTCACTTCCAAGTGAACAACCCGGCGCATCTGTACTTCTTACCTGCATACCAACCTTCGAGACTTAGTCATCTTTGTTTAGTTCGTTTGAGTTTCGTTACAGAGAGGCATCTGCCCCCCCTCTACTATTATAGTTGAAGGAAAGATAATAGAGCTTATATAGGAACTCTGGTGGCTTAGTATCTTCTTCGACCCTTGCCTTACCTTTTATAGTTACGTTAAAAGAATAGCTAGTAAGGCTACACTTATAGCTAATACTCTTAAAGGAATAATAAATATAGTAAGAGGATCCCCCTCGTATCTGCTGAAACAAGTAGTTACTGCTTATATCCTCTTAATCGCCTATTTTAGGCACAAGACCTAGTACCCTGGTCGTACGAAAACAGGCCGAGCAGGTACTATAAACAACCGGATTGGCCGCCACCTAACTCTCCTAGATAGAGTAGTTACAAAGTGTGCTAGAATCATCCTCCTAGTCTATAAAACCACTCCTACCTCGGTACTCCTTACAGAATCTAGCCTCCTAGCCGCTGAAATTGCTCTTATAGTAAAAAGCAGAGCTTTTAAGGCTAGAACTCGACGACTCGACTCGGCACACCCGCTTAAGCGATATGTAAATAACCCTTACTCAAAGGCTAGGCTTATTTACCGCTCTTCTAAACCTCTCCACCCTTCAGAAGAAGTCGATCTAATTTAAGACCCTCTATAGAGTAGAGGGTTTAACCACCAAGCCCGCCTTCTCGAGGTAGCCGGCCCGAGCCCTAGTAGTAATAAAGACTCTTATAAAGCCGAATTTCTTAAATTCCTCGCCTCTGTTCCGCCTACAGACCTAGTTATATTTACCGACGGCTCTCGCTTAGACAATAAGAACACTGGTAGAGGCGTCTGTCTTATAAGAGGAGGGGTGGTTTTAAACACAAAGCTCTTCCCTTTTAGTAAAACCTTAGAAATATACGATGTAGAAGCGCGAGCTGCCTTACACGGTCTCGAGCTCGCTATTGAATCCCCTTTCTAGCCCTCGGCTACGAAGTGTTAGATCTGCCTCGACAACCTCGAAGCTATACTACAACTAACCTACCGGTCTTGCGGCACGTTGCAAGAGACCTTTAATAAGGTATTCGACTTTACTTAGCTATACCCGGGGAAGATTTAGACAAGGTAGTGCCCTAGTTATATAGGAATCTACAGTAACGAAATAGCCGACAAAGCTATAGGGAAAGCAGCTCGAATAACCCTCCCTGTAACGGCACGAAACGGATACTACTACAAAAGAGGCATATGGAAGTGCGTTCGATAGAATGACATATCCGAATACTAGGCTCTGATACGAAGGAAAAGACCAAATTGGTCTTTCCCGATAGAGAGGAGGCAGCTATTTACAAGAGGTTCGGACAATAGTAAGTCCGGAAGCCATCTGGCTTTTCCAAAACCTGAAACAACATCCGTATCGTATCCCATTCGGCACGTAGACTCGGCAATTCCAATTCCGATCAATTCCTGATGGTTCCATCACACTCTTTAGCAAGATCTACGCTAAAACCAAGTTCTTTACGAAAATCTGTCCTTCGAGATAGCTTAACTCTCTTTTCCTTTCTTTTCTCTTTACTTATATATCTCCTTTGTCTTTCCCTGATTCTATAAACTAATTAAGGACAAGGGCTGTTCCGAAAGTAGAGCTTCTCTTTAAACTATCTCTTATAAATTAGCTCACTTGTTTACTATTGTTGCAATGCTGCACTTCAGAGGGCAAGAGTAAAAGACTTGAATTCTATACCATGCTCTACAAGAGCATAAGGCGTATATATATACAACTTTGCAATAGCAATTGCCGCATCTATTTGCCGAAAAAAACTCTTCCTCGGCATGCCCGACGGGCATACCGATATCTCCTTAAGTGGCTTGATATAACAGATATCACCGTACCTATCAACAACTATCCCTATAGCCTAGGGTACCCCCCTAGCATTATTTGCCCTCTTTTGGGGCACTTTTAGGATTTAGCCCACGCGAGCTATTCTCCGCTTGACGTTAAATAGAAATAAATAAATAAATAAATAAATTTAATAAAATAAATAATATTCTAAATATAAAGAAAAATAATTCGTAGAATCGAGTAAAATAAACGTTATATTACGTATCTATTTTATAAAACATACTCTTCTATAGAAAGAGTTTAATATAAAAATTCAGTCGAGACAAACGGATTTCCCTAAATGTATATCGACTGTCCCGAATAACCTAGTCATGTTTTCCCTTTTTCCAGACATCAGGATATGTTACTATCCGTTACTAGAAACTGACCTACTACATCTTATCAGCACTTCCTTTGAAGATCATGCAAGGGTTAGGGCCTCACTTCTCGAAAGCCCAGGTACCTAGGAGTTGACAATACTGATACATCCCACCATTCTAGAACTTTCGAGGTCAAATTCCTTTGAAAGATTTCGCTGGACTAGAAAACTCGAAGTCAGGCCCGGGTACCTACGTACATGACCACGAAGCCCTCATCACGCCACTCCTGCGTTTACACTGGATTCTGCTGGCTGATCTGGTGCTGCTGGGTCAAGTGGTTCTGCTAATTCGTTTTGATCCACTGGCTCAAGTTATTTTCCTGATTCAGACGTTTCTGCTGATGCAGGTTGGTATTCTGCCCGCGGTGAATTCAATGGCGGCTGATTCTGTGGGTTCCGTTGGTTATAGTTCGGAATGTCCCGAGCAGCTAGATTAAAAGTTCGGTCGAAGTTGTTAGTTGCATCCTCGAATCGCTTCGCGGGTAGCATCCGGATCTCCAGATAAGATCCCAAGAGCATCTGCAGCACTTTGTTTCTCACTTCGTACGTCTTCGAGGATGTCGACAGCATTTTCCGCGAGTGTACTGTAAGATACATCCACATTTGCCCTTTTGCGCGCAAGTAGTTGAATTTTTAAATCCATCCCCATAGTTTGAGAACCGTCGAAATCAAAATTTCCGAGAGTGACAACAGGAAAGCAAATATTTGCCCGCCCTTTAGGACATGTCTATGCAGAATACTTGCAGAAGCATACTTGGCTTGAATATCCAATCTCAAAGCGTGAGCTGTGGAAACGGCAACGTGTTGCATATCGTACATCCGTCCAGCATGATGCAAATTCATTAAGAATTAGCTTTCAGCTATTCAGTTTTGGGCAAGAGAAAGACTTTGTTGCACATCGCAAACACCAACAATTTCAGCTATGCAGTTTTAGGAAAGAGAAAGAACTTGTTGCATATCGCAACATCCACAACATCAGCTATTCCGTTTTAGGTATATGAAAAAATTTCTTGTATATCGCACATCTGTGGGCATAATCGTCATCTTCATTTACGCAGTATTTGCACAAGAACGCGACGTTTGAAAATCACAAATCGGATTTCGCTTGACTTCGCAGGAGGCGATTCAACATACAGTATCTCATAATGTCTTCGGGAATGATTAGACTTTAACAAAGGAAAACTTTCTCCGAGTCCCCCACGTCTTCAAGTCTCCAAAATGCATCCGTGAGCCCGGTATCGGATAATATCTTAGTTCCCGGTCGGCCTTCTCGGACAGCTCCAACAGTCCATGAAGTGCGGCGTTTCCATGTTCGGCCACTATGATGTAATTTACTGAGATCCGACGAGGGCGTGAGTATCATTAACGGGTCTCTAGTTCCAAATGCTGCACAGATTCCACCAATTCCGGCCGTTTTATCGAGAGCCCATGCAACCCAGAGCTCGCTTTGTTGAGTTTGTTCCAGGATAGTCCACAGCTTCTCAAGGAAATACCCTTCAAGTAAGGAAGGCTCGAATATTCCAATGTGGTTGTCCGTCTCTCCTGGTAACTTGGGATTTAATGCCGAAAGCTCGTCCAAAAGCTTGTTTGCCGCAGAGAATGTGTTGGGTAGCTTGACGGGGCTCTCACTCTCCTCCAAAGGTTCGAAGTGTGTTCGTTTGGTTTGTCGCCAAAGTAAATCAGCAGCAGAAGAAAGCTCACAGGAAATCAAGAGCTTCATGAAATGCCAAACAGCCTCCGCTGCGGCGAGAGAACTGGGTTGTCCTTCTCCAGGCTCTCGAAATCGTTTCCAGAGCTCTGATCTAGAAAATTCCTGGAAGGTGTGCTTAACAGAGGTCAGGTCGACGTGTTCGTCAAGATTCCATATTCGACCTCGGGTTAAAAGTCCAGTCCCAGATATCTCGATAATATCCATTCTGAAAATCTCATCTTCCTCCACGAATCCTATGTCTGTTATGCTAGACGAGGGAGATGGACACCAAGAAAATGCTTCTGAGGGCGGCCAGTCACCGCCGCTGACCCTTTCGTTGGCATGAACATAGGATAAGTCGCCGTTCAAGAGAGACAAAGTCAAACAACACACACTGAGGCTGTATGCATCCGATTTAAGCTCCCGAGTGTCGAGTCTCACTTCATAATTGCACATGTTTGCAAGTATAGCAAGCCGATCTTCCAGCCTAGAATTGCGACGTCCTTTCATGTAATACAAGGCTTGAGCAGCATTACATGGCACTCTCTTCTCATCGTCCGGATGATGCAATGGGTAGAGATCGAAGAGATGATTTGCTAACGTACTCGACCTATCTGCCATTCCATAATCCAACTCTGCCACATTATCGTCGATGCATTGCATGGCCCAGACAGTTGCAGTCTTCAGCTCGAAAATGCTTATGTGTATGGCATCCTCTAATTCCCCAAGTCCAGTGTCATCGGCTTTGATGAGGTCTGGGTTACATCGGAGTAGTAGTTGCATGTCTCTTCCAGACGACACGGCTTCTTGGAGACACCACGTGCGGGAAAACCATCGATCGCCTTCAACAATTTCCAATAGCTCAAAGACAAATTTAAAGATCCTGGGCTCGCAAGGCGCTCCTTGAGCAAGAGTTTCGAGAGCATCAAGATGGTCTTGAGAATCGACATGGCGTTGGAGCAGGCCGACGGAGGATATTGATCGCTCATATACAAGATCCATAGACTGAATTCCGGTTTCCTTGTCGTCTCTATCGTCTTGTTCGATACATTCTTGGTCGATCCAAATCAGACCCAGGCCCTGAACGGCGGCATAAGCTATAGCTTGGTCGATTATGGATGAAGGGGCTTTATTGGATCGGTTGCCTGTAGCTGTCTGAATAACGTGTGTCTTTTCAGAAGAACCGGGTTTATCAATCGCATTTTCCCAGCAATATGACACGGCGACGTAGTGCTCACAATCTGTAAGCGAATCTTTAGCTGTGAGCTCAAGGCACTTATATTGATGGTTCTTTTCGAAAGGGGCTACGGAACCGCACGAGCACGAAGGCTCAAGGTCACTTTCAGTCAGTGAACTTGTGCCGATAAGATCGGCATCATCACTGTGATCGAGGTCAAGAGTTTGGTCGTCGATTGTTTCAAGACCGATCATCTCTTGGCTGTCACTATGAGGAATTTCATCTTCTAAACTTTCAACATGGCTCGAAGTTGTCTCATCTCTGTTCCCAACTTGAGTATCGTCGGGGCGGCCAACCTTCAGAAATCGCAAGTTAGATGCCCATTTGTGTGAATCATCTCTGGAACGACTAAAATGCTGTACTTCTAATATTTGAGCTTTGAGCGATTTGCCGTCTGGACGAATAGCGCCCAGTGGTGTGTTCAGATCATCCAGCATAGTGTTGCACCAAAAGTTATGTCTACAAATTCCATCTCCGTATCTGGAAGGGAGCCGGGCTGCTTTAACTGGCACGTGACTGAGCACTGCCCGAGCAGGGGCTGAGCCTTCATGTTAGTGCCACGCGGCCTTCGGCTACGCTTTCTCAGACGACATAAATACCAGCTTCCTTCTATTATTCCTCCCAACCTTGGCCAACCTTGGATTCCACACTCTCTTGACCTCTCGACACCTTGTCGCAACTCATTATGTCTACAAGGACTTGATCAAGTCCAAATGAGTCCAGTTTGGAGGCATACCATTATCTGTCTTACAACTCTCTCATATTTTTCTAAAAACTTTCAGCACGCCTTCCGCAGACAACCTGACCCTACTAACAAACCCTACCTCCTGATGCCTCACGACCCTCACTCTTGTGCCGTATCAGATCTGCCTCATATGGTCCATCATCCCTTCCGATTGCTTCATCCCAAGGAGAGTCAGTATTTCCCCACCTCCATTGACATACTTCTATATCTGTACTAACGACCCTAGCTCAGCTGAAAACACAGGCTTCCCGATAGCGTTGCAGCATAGTAACGTCAGACCTTCCTGCTCAGAGCTTCAACGATTCGAACCCACTCGCTCGTACCCATCCTGCTTCCCGTATACATGACGCCGCGTGCTAGAATCCCTCGCATATTGGAAAGCCCTCGGGCTTCTCGTGAGGCTTTCTGCAAGCTTTGCCAGACGCTCTAATCTGGGAAGGCAGGGGCACTGGCCAGGGAGCGTGAACTTTCAGCCGGTGTCCTGGTCGATCACAAATGCATGTTGCAGCAGCTGCGGGGTGCCTAGCTCGGTGATGACGCGGCATACAATACAAAGGTGGATCAGGAATGCCTAGGACGATATTGCGGCCGGAACACGAGCGGCACAGGCCAGAAGACATTATTCATGTTGTTATCTGACCCTCTGTTCACAGATCTCTGACAATGGTACCAGTTTAGAGATCCAGATGATGCGCACCCAACGTTAGCACGACGTGGGCAGCGGGCTTGATTAGGGTAATCCAAACATAAGCCTGGCTCAGCTCCTGATGCTATATGCCTTGACCTGGCCGATCTGTAACGAGAAGGACCGATCTCTGTCAAACGTGGCTATAGTAGATGGTAATCTACTTGATAACGGTAGCATTGAAGTTTCTGCTGAGCATCCTACCGGCCGAATACGGAACGCTGGCGGTGGGAGAACTGGGTTACAAGCAGGCGGGCTGACGTGGACGATGACAGGGAGGAAGATCATACGACCTCGGAAGGAGCTCGATTCGCAGCTATTGTATATGGAAGGGTGGGTCTGGTGATTAAAGGCTGTTTCGAGAATCTTTTAGCTCAGTGCACTGCTGTGGCAGGACCGTACGCGCTGCCAGAATGGGTACGGCATAGTTTACTCTGCGGAGTCTTGATGCTACAAATGGGAGGTTGTTCGGGCTAAGCTACGTAAGAGATGGTCGCGAGCTCCACGAGATAGCTGCGGCGGTTTAGATTTCGAACAGAATTTTCGACTTTCGGTGAAGCCGAAGAGAGCTGAAGATTGCATAGTAAACACGAGTCCTGGTTCCATGATCCTGCTATGACCACAGGCGACGCAGCGTTTGCACGGACGAAGTTGAAGCACAAGTCAAGTCTACGAGCGGCGTTTTGCTGCGAGAAGATGGGGGTTTAACCAGCATGTTGACGTTAGAGCTGGGCGGTTGGCCTGATTACACTCGAAAATGCCTCAGTTTACCAGCATGCTAGGCACTCTAGAGGATCTGCATCCTCCATAAGAGCTTGGAGAGCTGAGATATCAGGCAGGACCTGTCTGATTGATTTTCAGGCAGCCTACGGCAATTGAGAGCGGCAAAGCTGGCCTATAGACGAGGCCGGTGCAATTCCAACGAGCAGGTTCTCACCAGATTGTTATTTAAAACCGCTTAATTCCCTTTGCCGAAAATACCACAAATTCTCAGACTGGTTTTTCCTCTGTCCCCTTCGTGTCGTGATGGCCGCCCTTGAGAGTTCGAAATTTGTTTCATTGTACTTCCTCTATCTAAACCATTATCACGCAATAGCAATCCTCTCTGGCCTGCTAAAACCAGGCGTTCAATTAACACCAGCGGCAGCTAGACAATACGCAGACCTGCGACCACTTTTCCCCCTTCTGGCTATCACGCTGAGGCAGATAGACGTACTACAGCGAGAGGTGGAAGTACGTGAAAAAGATGCACCTAAAGTGAAAGGTTCTAATCTGTCACTCTAGGTCGCAAGCGCGCTCTTGCTAACAGTTATGAATCAGGCGACGATCTTCTATCTCTCGAGGAGATATTTCAGACTGCTCCGTATTCGAAGATCTCTATCACAGCCTTGAAGACGGAGCGCACGCTTTAGCATGTAGAACAGCCAACCCTTATTAGAGCCGGACCGCAAGGCCATCGAACAAAATTAGGACTTGGTGAACAAAAGGGCGACAGTCCAGGTAAGTGAACCGGCTGTCCTTCATGCGAAGAAGCGCTAATCACCCGCAGATCAACCAATGACCCTAGATGATAACGAGTCAGATGGGACAGGTACTAGGGATGAGGCCGAAGGCGCTTCTAGTAACGTCGATGTTAGGCATATTGGACGGGATACGAGTCTGCGTAACACCCTCGCGACCTCAGAACTTACCTCTGGGTAGACAAAGTCGGTTGACGCATCCGGTCCAATATATGACGTTGAGGAGGGCTGCTATATCGACGAGTCTACTCCAAGACTTGGATCTTGTGAGCAGCAAGACATGCCCCTGCTTCCACACAAGAGCAATCCCAGATCTTCCCACAATCCTCCCAGCTGCTACAAGATCAGATCAACCAGCAAGGCATCGACTATATCACTCAGAGCACGTCATTGGGCTCTCCGCCCCACCACACCTTCCCCAAACCTTCCTCTAAGCCAAGTATGTCGGCTGGTGCGTCCGGCCGCGAAGAATGGTGGGATATTTAGGACAGGCGCTGGGTTAACGACTGCGGACATCCGGTGGAGCAGGAAGACGACAACTCCTCTGAACTTGAAAAGGATATTCTACTGGCATTTGAAGAACAAGAGAAGTCAGTGTTGGCTGCCACGCCCAGATCTCCAGTCCCCCATCGTTACTCTTCTCAGCTATTACAAGACCAAGAGAATAGCCCATTTCAGGCCAAAAATATTCGTGCCAGAACGGAAGAGCCGCGAGATGCTACTCGAGTCGAGACCTCAGACGAGGCTGAGAAGGAGGATTCGGCGAGGCAATAAGCGGCGGAGGGAGGAGGGAAAGAGGGGCAGGATAAGGAAGAGGAAGACGTGGTAGGAGCAGGGGAGGAGACAGAGATGCAACGACAGCAGGAGCATGAAGAGGAGAGCGAGCTGGAAGGAGAGGATGAAGAGCTCGATGAGTTGGCTCTGGAGGAATGCTTGCACAGTGGAGAGGGAGAAGATGGCTTAGACAATTCTAAGGACGAGGACTCTGTGTGATTCTATCGACCAACAATACGAGGGCATACATTCAGCAAAACGGCGGAGGCTACCCTCGCCACTCAGTGATGAAGGTCTTGAGGGTCGTGGTCAGCACAGCGCGAGGCCCGATATCAAACAACTCCGTTGCTCACCACCTACGGCTACTGAGAGAGGCCACGTGCGGCCTAAGACTATGCGTACTCGTGCTCAAAATTCGGCAGCTGATGAGCAACTCCATACTCCACGCCCTTGCCGGAGCTCTTCCGGTACAGAGGAGTCGGAAATCGCTGCCGAGTACCGGGAATGGCCCTTTCATGGCTTCCTCAAAAGCACCAGGATTGGGCCCAATACGACTTTCAATCTTGAGTTTTACCTGGCCGATGTCCCAGAACACCTTGAACTACCGGCTCCGTTTAAACCATTATGTTACCCTTCATAATTCCCTCGCCCTCACTCACTCTCAACCACGTCATTAATATCCGCTCCTGGATGTCTTACTGACGTGCTGATTTAGACTGCCCCATGTATAGAATTTACAGTAATTGCAACTCCATCTCTTGACCTCTTGGTGTACTCTTTCTATATGGTCCCGAAGGCTAGCAGCGCCGTTAGAAAAATGGATATCCTGAAGAGGTTCCTAAGAAGGTCCAAATATAGAATGGTTGGATAACTAGTCGTTGCTGAGAATGGTATATGACTATCTCCACATTCCACGCCGATGTATCGCGTCTGATCCAATCAACCTAGTCCTGTCAAGACAAGGGTCTAGGGAGCCGAAGCGGCGAAATTATTCTTCCGTGCATTACGTGCGTCTCGGTCGATTTCATCTTGTGCGATGGCACGATCCCTTTTCTTGCTACTCGCGTGGATTTCTTCCGTGTGAACTTCTTTGGTGGAGTGGAATTTTGTAGCGGGAAAGGTGCAGTTTGAGGGGTTGTGTAGGAACGATCGAGTCGGTTATCAAATCCATCTGTTGTTGATCTACCCGCATTACTTTCTGTTTTCACAGCAATTACTAGCATATGTTAGCGAGTGTTTGCCAAAGCTGCGAGACAACCCTACTTTCCGAGGCAACGAGCTCATTACTGGCCACAGGAACGGCATCTCCTACCTGCGCCGCCTCGTCGAGCGAGCTTTTTCGGCAATGCACCCAGGCTTCTTACAAAATCTTTATAAGCGACACTACTCAATCATCTCTATATTAACGACATCCGGAAAACGGGGTTTGATGTGGAACTATCCGTAAGTTAGTTATGGATCTAATATCTAATAGGAAACATAGCTTCTTAAAGAATCTTAAATCTCCCACGTCTACATCCACCCGCATTAGTCTACGTGACACAGATACGTGCTTACAGTCGCTATCTACCTATTAGCCGAATAAATACTAGCTTGTCGAGTCGTATCTGTTTCTTAGAATCTTTTAGCATACAGTCTCTACGGTTGCTAATAGCTGATCATACCTTATAAGCATGCTTTTCATACTATCCGCTTATGCCGTTAATATATATCTAATTAATATTCTCGCTAATAGCGTTTTATCGTCTCAGGAGGAACTGGGCCGCGAAAGCACAGGTAAACATCAGTCGCGCCTACCCTGTATTAGAACGAGAGAGACGATAAGTCAACTATATAAGCTTTCAGATCTAATAATTAACTCCTTAGCTAAATTAGGACAATATAGGAATAATTAGACACTGTTGTTTTAGAGTCTTCTTACTAGTTATTATACTAAGTATAACCTCTCTTTCGTCTCTCTATTACTAGTAAATCAATTATATAGCTATAAACCGAAGACTTCTTACTATCGTGCTTATAGGTGAAATTGGAAATAGTTACTAAAAGGATATTATTAAGGTCTACTAAAAAGAGAGAGGCTAGGAACGGAGAGGTTTCTACTAGTAGATTTCTTCGATAGGATCTAGGGCTTATAATTCACTTATCGATCTCTAATATATTCCTATTATTCCTATACCAGTTACAACTAGAGATAAAAAATATTAGATATCTAAAAGAGGGGGTAGAGAGAGGGTTACGTAGCTTGATACTCGATACCCGTATATAGTTTTATAACAACAACTAGTGCTGATTATTTCTATAATTAGAAAGTATAAAATATCACTTCTTTAGACCTGAAAACACTAAATCTAATAATAATACACGTTTGTCAAGTATAGATTTTCTAGGGTTTCAGTTCCGCGCCTATCTATTATATAATTAATCTTCTTACTCTGGCTAGTTATCTTACTTAGATAACGGCGTAGGATAATAGTATTATAAAGATTAGTAGTAATTAGTTTATTAACTAGTTGTGTTTACTATAGAGCCTCTTCAACTACTAGATAATATAAACAGACAGATGTTTTATTCCTTCGATATATACTCTACTACACTTCCTATCTAATAGATTCTCTACAGCTGAAGGAATCGATATAGAGGACAGAACTAAGTGGCGGTTAGCTTCGGACACTTTATTATATTACCTCTCGCTATTAAATTAAATCGTATTTGGATTCTGTATTTTAGTAGTTAAATATACATCTGTTCTTCCGGTTATATTAGATTCAACATATGGCCGTAGCTGGATTACTTGCTTTTGAAGCGATAGATTCTATATTATATATGTGTTTCAATAGCGGGCTCTCTTCCGAAGCTATCTAGCTTCTCACTATTAAATAGACAACTGTTCTAGTGATTTCACTCCCGCTTAAGACAACACCACCACTTTCTACCTTCTATACTTACGCCTTTCAGACCCTCTTACTATGTGTCTCGCGCTGTCTGTTTTTAACAAATACTACGACTTTATCAAAAGCGAATATTTAAACAGCACTACTAAGGAAGTTCGAGGAAATCGGCGGATATAGAACAATCAGGTGGATAGAGGAAACTCTAGGAATATAGATCCTTATCTGATTTCTAAAGAGGTAGCCTAAGAAGGGGCGTTGTATCAACTCCGCTTCTTTAGAGAGGAGGGGGAGGAAAATGCTGTGAATGTGGATCCTCTAACTGCTGAAGAGGCAGTAGTATAGGACGAAATAATAGAGGAGAGGAACCTCGACAATGCCTTTACTACCTCGCCTACTACGAATGTAGGATTAAACTCTAACTATTAGATGAATCACGACTAACGAACTATTCGGTGTCTTTCTAGTCGCCTATATACACCCTTCGACGATCCAGAGCCTTCTAAGCATAAGTACTAGCAGTATCTACATCTTTATACGCTAACCTTTTATGCGTTTTCCCTTGTTACAGATATCGAACTCCTGCTAACTATTTTAGGCCACTTTACAGGAGAACCACTGGCTTATGTTAAGTATAGAGAGGTTGAGTTTTTATAGAAAGAAGAAAGAAAGAAACGCAAAAAAACGAAGGCGAAATAGACGACAGATGAAGATATCAAGCTCCGCGAGTAATAACGATCCTCTATAGTCAACCTAGTAATATACATGTGATAGGAATTGCCTACTTAGAGCGTAATTAGAGGTTATAATTCTGGCGTATGCTAGAGTTCTCTGAGGATATAGGCTAGATGCTTGTAGTTTAACTATCCTCGTTGAAAGGTGGCTATAGAACTTTGGAATTTCTCTAATTACGATTTTAGGTAAGACAATTGCGTATATAGCGAAGAAGAAGTGTAGTCTAACCTAGGATAATCTAGCAGAAGGCCGTAGAAGCAGAATATCAACTCGAGTCCGAGTTCGCGAAAAATCCTATAAAGATCGTTTGATTCTATTTATTTATTTATTTATTTATTTATTTCTATTTAACGTCAGGCGGAGTCTAGATCGCGTGGTCTAGGTCCTAAAAAGTCTCAAAAGAGGGCAAATGACGCTAGGGGGGTGCCCTAGGCTACAGGGGGTATAAACGAGTAAGCTAGTTTATAAGAGATAGTTTAAAGAGAAGCTCCACTTTCGGAACAGCCCTTATCCTTAACTAGTTTATAGAATCAGGGAAAGACAAAGGAGATATATATAAAAATGTAGAAAAAGAAAGGAAAAGAGAGTTTTAACTATCTCGAGAGGCAGATCTTTGTAAAGAACTTGGTCTTAGAATAGACCTTGTTGAAAAGCTCCTTATAACCAGGTCCGAACAGGAGTTGAGGATTTCTCTCTGCCTTGGCTAATAGCCTTGGCTCTTTGTTCTTTGCAAGCCTGTAGAAGAGTAGGTGGAATTGTGCTTTAGCCTTTTTACATTTGCAATTCCCGGATTCTAGTAACGTGTTAAGGTGGTGGAATCGAAGGTGGTATGCTATAAAGTCTCCGTAACCAGTACGAGCCGTAATAAGCCGAGCTAGGACCTCTCTTAGTAGCTGGAAGATCGTTTGATTCGCACGTTTTATAATACTCTTCCTGTTTCTTTCGATATTGTTTTTAGTCTAGACCGAAGTAATATAATAAACGTAGTTTAAGGTTAGCAAATATGTCTTTTCTATGAAAAGGTTAGAAGTCGTGTTTTCCTAAGTAAAGACAGACTTACGATGCCCTATCTCTCTATCTTTTCTTATTAATCTTATCCCCTTTTCGTAGTTCTAATAATATCGTTGTTTAAACAATATAACATAAGTAAATAATTATTATAATAGAAATCATACTATAGGCAAATCCTCTGTAAGGACCCTAAGTCGAGTATATAACCTAGAATATATCGAGAGAAAGAGGTAACTATAAAAAGAAAATTTGCTCTAAACAGTCTATTAAAGAGCTACTCTTGTTAAAGTCGGTAAGAAAAGACCTAGTTTAAAAGTATTCTAGATTTTAAGGTTAATAATAAGTTGTTATTACTAACTTATCTGAAATTCTTCTTACTTCCCTCTGCCTTACTTATATCTAGAAGTGTTTAGTACTATCTCTACATTTTTTAGAGAAAAGCTGACTAAAATCAGATAAGGCGACACTGACGTGAAGAATTCGAGGCTGAGCGGCGATAGAGAGTTTCTAGAGGATTATTAAAAGAAAACAGAAGTAAATATTATACTGCTTTTCTTTCTGTTCGTTATGCTAGAGGTTTTGCTAAGCGAGGTAAAGCACTTAGGACATTGCTGGCACCTCCGGGGTTACTTAGGCTTTGTTCTAAGGTAATAAGAGTTGTAATTGCTTATTAAATTGAGATATGATATAAGAATTTGTATATGTAATTATTAGGCAGAGGGTGGTGTTGCTATTTTAACACTTGTAGGATGAAAAAGAATATATAGGTGAGTGTGCGGAAAACTCTTCTATTGGTTATCGGATATACTATAGCATTCTGCCTATATTAAAACCATTTTTGTAAGTATAAAGCCGTTAATACTTGTACTTGTATAAACAAAACAAGACAGAAGAATTAAGGGTTAAGCGAGCACGTTCTGAAGGAGCATCCTTATACGCCAGCCTTATGAAGTCCTTCTTTGGAGAATCGTTAGAGATGGTGGTCCAAGGCTAGATAGTCTCAAGTGTGTGTCTTTAGCAGTAGGCCAAAAGTTTATTGCACCCGACCCCCTCCCTAATATGGTTAGAAGGGCTTCTGAAAAGTACGGGAATAACGAATGTATACCGCACGAAACCCCCCTCCTCCTCCCTCACAAAAAAAATCAGGTTACCTCTTACGATTGGAAAACACGAAATTGGTTTCGTACAGATGTGGTCTCTCAGCTGATCCTGAACAGCATCTGGCGTCTGCGCTGTCAACCCCTGGGTGCCCAATAACAATGGCCTAGACCCAAATGAACATCATGGTTTTTCCCAAAGGAAGCCAATGAGAATACATTAGGAATACAAGGTTTTTATCAACTCCTCCCTGACGGTCGAAGGATCGTCACCCTTTCTAAGCCACGGCAGCTGCAACCTCGTCCGCCTCACCTTTCGCAACTCGGGGCATATATTCTGGACCTTTTCAAATGCACTGCCTTCCACCACCCCACTTTCTCCTCCCGCCCACTATCCAATTTTCTTTCCACAACCAAAATGAACTACGGGCATTCAGCTATCATCGCGGGTTCAAATGCGCTCGACGGAACGGAGACTTGGTGGTCTTGCTTCCTATCCTTCAGGTACGTCTTCACTGGGCCGCTCTAGATTCCAGAACTGATTTTCATGCAGCAACCTCTGGTCCCGGCATGACTCTCTGAATGCCGGCAAAGTTCGACGGTCACTACTTGCCCCTGAGAATAAGCCTCCCCCAGCGTATACCGCTCAGGCACATCTTCTTCCATCGCCAAATCAACAAACAACCAACATCTGCCAACTTGGCAATCAAAACCAAGTAATCCCTTCTTAGATTTCACCCCATTATCAATCCTAGAATCAAAATTCTCCCCCACGTGAATTCTTTTAGATCCCAATTATAGACATCCAACCTTCATATTTTTCAGAGGTTCAAGACAAAGATGTCTGTCTAGTATACGACATCCATGCTCTATAGCTATCTAGTTGGATCGAAAACAAATACAATCTCATATCACCCGCACTTACATACCACGAACTTCACTCAACACAAGGACACCTCTACCTGGCTCAAAACATTGTACGAATCTACTACGAGTCTCAGAACAACCCCAATTTTGACGCTCAGGCTTTCAAAAAGGAAGTTCTACCCAATACTTTAACAGTCATATTGAAGGAGTTAGAATCACCACTGACCGTTCGCAAGCACAAGTTAACCCTTCTTCAATTGAATAACAAAGAGGCTCATTTATTACAGGAAAACAGGCTAATAAATAAGGGGATACTTAAGTATCCAGGTAGCACTACGAAAATAAAGCAAGAAAATGGATAGAAGGTACTAGTGGAGGGTGGTCAATGGACAGGCTTCTGCTAAGAGCTTCATACATTGGTAGGACTATCATAAGGCCAAAGATGGTTGTGGGTGTGAGAACAAGAGAATGTTTAAATGATGTTAATGTTTTGCCTTGGAAAATGGTGGGGGGTGTCTCCTCTTACCGCTTCCCAACGAGAGCTCCCACGTCCCACAATAGCGAAAACGAAATATAACACACAAAAATGGACACGCAGAAAAAGAGAAGAGCGGCCGTTCATTTGCCTATTTGGCGAGGCAAAGGAGTGGTACGGTGGAGGATGTTGCCCTAGGAAAAACTCTTGTACAACATGACCATATCGACCGACTATTGGCCAAGGTACGCCAAGAGACAAATATTTATTGCGCAGTTTAAGGGGCTACAGGATTCTCCGAATCGGGTCTAGTTTGCATCGCTCCTGGGAAAAGTTTAGGTTGGAATAGACTAGACCTTATCGAGTATCTCACTTACTTCTGACTTCTGTCGAATGCTCGATTACATGAAGAGCAGAATTAACATGCCACTCTTGCATCCCGGGAATATGAATCCAGCGATCGTTGTCTATTACAGCAACCTGCATCCAACCATTGTCGCGAGAATACTTGAAGAATTCATCCGTGAATGCAGACTCTAACCGACGAATATAGGACCTTCTTAAAGGCTTGTCTTGAGTCTTGGCTAGAGTCTTATTTATTTATTTATTTATTACTATTTAACGTCAGGCGGAGTCTAGATCGCGTGGTCTAGGTCCTAGAAAGTCCCAATTAGGGCAAATGACGCTGGGGGGGGTACCCCAGGCTATAGGGGGTGTAAATGAAAAGAGCTAATTTACAAGAGACAGTTTAAAGAGAAGCCCCTCTTTCGGAACAGCCCTTATCCTTAATTAGTTTTTAGAACCAGGGCAGAACAAAGGAAATATAAGGAAAAGAGAGAAAAAAGGAGAAGGTCTATCTATCTAGAGAGACAGATATTAGTGTAGAATTTCGTCTTAAAGTAGACCTTGCTAAAGAGCTCCTCGCAGTAGGGGCCAAAGAGAAGTTGGGGGTCCTTCTTAGCCTTAGCTAAAAGGCCAGGGGCCTCGTTGTTTGCTAGCCTGCAGAAGAGTATATGGAATTGAGTTTTAGCCTTCCTGCAGTTGCATTCCCCTGAAGTGAGTAGCGTATCGTAGTGAAAGAAGCGAAGGTGGTAGGAGGTAAAGTCGCCGTGGCCAGAGCGAGCAGCGATTAAGCGAGCTAGGACCTCTCTTGGTAGCTGGAGAGACCTAGGCTTGAAAGACCAGGTACAGAACCCTAGGTCCTTATAAAGGCCCGGGAGGGTAGTGTTCCAGAGGTTTCTTGCAAGCTTGACCCCTGTCTCCTTAGTCTCTCTTTTGAGTGTAGCAGTACAGAGTGTAGGCGGGAGGTCAGAAGAGGGTGTACGAGCCGCTTTGCCCGCAGCTCTGTCCGCAATCTCGTTGCCTAGGATCCCTATGTGGCTAGGGCACCACCTAGCCTCTATTTTCCCAGGGTATAATAAGGCTAATTCGTAGACCCTATTAAAGGTTTCTTGCGAGGTGCCACAGGACCGGTAGGTCAACTGTAGCGTAGCTTCAAGGTTGTCAAGGCAGATCCAGCACTTCCTAGCCGCCGGCCAGAAAGGGGAGTCTATGGCTAATTCTAGACCATGGAGAGCAGCCCTAGCTTCCGCGTCATATATCTCTAACGCTTTGCCAAAAGGGAAGGCCTTAGTGTTAAGAACAACCCCCCCTCTTGTGAGGCATACGCCCCCACCAGTTCTTTTGTCGTCTAAGCGAGAGCCGTCCGTAAATACTACTAGGTCTGTAGGTGGAACTATAGCTAGGAATTCAAGGAATTTGGCCTTGTAGGAGTCCTTGTCCCCACCAGGGTCAGGCCCTTCTACTTCGAGAAGGCGGGCTTGTCGGTTGAAGCCTCTGTCCCACGGAGGGTCTTGTATAGGATCAATCTCTTCAGAGGGAGGGAGGGCTCTATAAGAGCGGTAAATAAGCCTAGCATTCGGGCAGGGGTGATTTACACATCGTTTAAGCGGGTGGGCAGGGTCTAGCCGTCGGATCCTGGCTTCTAGCGCTTCGCTCCTTGTTATAAGAGTAATTTCGGAGGCTAGGAGGCCGGACTCCATAAGGAGTACTGAGGTAGGGGTGGTCTTATATACTGGGAGGATAATCCTCGCACCCTTGGCTACTACTCTATCTAAGAGAGTTAGGTGACGGCCGATTCGGTTGTTCGTCCTTCCTTCTTGGCCTATTTTACTCCTAGCCCTTCCAGGGTACCAGGTCTCGCTTCCGAAGTAGGCAATTGACAGAATACAAGCAGTAACAGCTTGTTTTAATAGATAAGAGGGAGAGCCCCTTACTGTGCTTGTTGTTCCTTTTAGAGCATTCGCTACTCGTGTAGCCTTGCTAGCCATTCTCTTGACATGGCCATAGAAGGAAAGGCGAGGGTCAAAGAAGATGCCGAGCCAGCGGAGCTCTTGCGTGGGCTCTATTATCTTTTCCCCTACTACGATAGTAGGAGGAGGGCGGATACCTCTCCCTTTTTGCTTCCTCTTACGAGAGAAGTGGATGAGTTCAGACTTCTCAGCGTCAAAAGTAATACCCTCTTCTGTACCCCACTCTAGCGCCCTGGCCACCTGTTCTACTAGAACCTTGACATTCCCTGCCTTAGTAGGCCCAAAAGCAAGTAGTCCAATGTCGTCAGCATACCCGAACCTCTGTACCATCGGCAGAGAGCCTACTCCTAGAGTAAAGATTGGCTGAATGTAGAGCATAAAGAGGATGGGCGAGATAGGCGAACCCTGTGGTAGGCCGCATTGAAGAGGAGTAGATACCCCTATTTCTCCGTCTAGCTTTACTTTTACAGATCGGTCGGTTAAGAAGGAAGTGACCCATGCTACAAGGTTGTGTGGCCATCCTTGCTCTCTAAGCCTCTTAATTAAGCGGCCAGGAAGTGCCGCGTCGAAGGCGCCCTTAACATCAAGCGTAAGAAGGGAGGCCTCCTGTCTATTTGTAAGAGCCTTCTCTATCTCAAAGGTAAGGCAGGTGGTGAGGTCTGTAGCAGCTCTCAGAGGGAGGGCTCCGAACTGGTTCGGCCCTAGAACATCGTGCTTAATAGCTATCCATGAGGCTCTCTTTGCAAGAAGCCTTTCAAGCCCCTTTCCTAGGACTGAGAGTAGGGAGATTGGTCGGTATGCTCGAGGAGACGACTTATCCTTCTTATTTGGCTTTGGGATAATAGCGACAATAGCAGTGCGGAAGATCTTAGGGTGGAACCCTATCTCTATGCATCCCTTGAATAGAGAGTACACTAGGTGCGAGATCTGGTGCCAGGCAGCCTTAAAAACCCCTGTTACAAGCTCATCCTCTCCTGGTGCAGTAGAGGCCTTCCCAAGGACTGACTCTTCTACCTCGCGTAAAGTGAGAGCAGCCCAGGGGAGGGCACGCGTAGAGGTGGTTGGGGTATTGATTGGAATGTCCCCTACTTCAGCCTTGTTTGTGAGTAGCTCTTGTACTAGGATCCTCTGCTTTTCTTGAGTGGTAAAGCCTAGCTGGCCAGCCGAGTCCTTCAAAGGGGGGGACTTGTAGACCCCTGTGCTTTGGTGCCACTTGCATATTTTGAAAACATCCTTACTCTTTGTAGCCTTGTCAATCAGGCTACGAAAGTGCGCTCCTTTTGCCTTCCGGATCTCCTGTCTAAGAGCCCTCTGAAGGCCTTTCACAGCCTCTGGGCTGGCTTCGAGCCTCCGAGCCTTCCTAGCCTTGGTGGCCGCAGACTGGCACTCCTTGTTCCACCAGGGGTGTCCAAACCCATGCCCAAGGCCTCGCTTAGCACTACTGACATACGCACTATGTACGCATTCAATAATAAATCCTGCTAGGGCCTCTAGCGATTCCATGTCTGGCTGTTCTAGAATCTCGTACAGCAATTGTGCTTCTAGCTTTCCTTCCAGAGCTGTCTTAAAGGCTTTCAGGTCGAGAGTGCTAAGTTTAAGAGGAGGCTGCCCCTCGGTTAAGCCACTCACGCATGGCAGGCGAGTAAGAATAGGAAGGTGATCTGAACCACACTCAAAAGCCAGGTTAACCTCTGTGGCTGTGCCCCTTTGATAGAGGCCGCTAGAGCAAAAGGCTAAGTCAAGAGTGTTCCCTAGATTATGCGTTTGTGTGCTAGGAGGGGTAGTAAGCTGTAGCCCTCTGTCCCCTATCCAGTTGATAAGCGAGGGTGCCTGTGCACTCTCTTGGCCAAGGAAGTCTGGTTGCCAAAGCTGGCTCTTTAAGTTAAAGTCCCCAGCTAGGAAGAGGTTTGTTGTAGTGATATGTTGAGAGCTAAGGACAAGGCTTATAGCCTCACCTGCTCCCTTAGTACCTAGAGGGGCGTTGTATACGTTAAGTATATGAAGTGCGGGGCCTTGAGGGAGTGGAATTTCAATATAAACGAGGTCGCGGGATTTGAGCGAGGGGGCGATAGGGGTCCGTTGGCTAGCAAGGATTCCAGCCCCTTTTCGTACAAAAGTGAGTACTCTTGGTAGATCAATACTCCATTCGCATATAGGCGTAAAACAGTCGTAGTTTGGGTGGCGTCTTGTAATCTGGCGGCTGATATCTCTTAGGTAGATATATGGCTCTTGAATTAGTACTACATCGACTCGCTTATAGTGGGCTAATTGTAGTACTAGCTCCTGGTATTCGCTAGACTTGTGTACATTGATTTGTAGGACTTGGAGGCAGTAGTTCTTTATAAATCCTTGTCTACTCATAGTATAGTAGAGTGGTTGATGTCCGGGGTTCTCTCCCTAGGGAGGTCGTAGTACGCCTCTTCTACTGTCGTAGCAAGGGGCTTATTAGCTCGTTGGAGGATTATAGACGGGGCTGTAAGAGGGCTATCTATGCTGGCTTGAGGGGGGGGATTCTGAGTGGTAGTAGGTAGGTCCGGGTCCATTTCTGTGTCCACGCTGCTGCAGGGAGAGTCTTCCTCTCTTCTTATCCGCGTCTCATTCCATGCTTGCCGGATTGCTCTCTTGTTCTCGGTTGAGGGGTGAGCCCCTGAGGCTTTTGGTCTAAGCTGGCACGTGGTGTCGTCAGAGGCGTGTGGGCCACTACAGTGTATGCACTTCAGTTTACACTGAGAGTGTCTAATACACCTAGGGTGGAAGGCTTCAGAGTGTTTAGTAGTACCGCATAGGCGACAACGCTGGTTCTTCCCACAGTTCCTTAAGTTATGCCACATCCAGCACTTAGAGCACTGTGTAACAGTAGAGACTTTAGGGAGGCGCTTGAAGAAGGCTCTTCTTCCAAAGAGAGACGTCATTTCAGGAATGGTGTGAGGGGCCCTTGTGTCCTTTTCCTCAAAGAATACTATCTAAGAGGTGTAGAACAGCCCGTCAGAGAGAGAGCTAGTAGCTATGTCAACCTTTGTAGGTATTGCTCTTATTCGCTCTTCTATAGCCGCAGTAACTACACTAGGAGTAGTAGGGATGAGGGTTGATATGATTGCTCCTTTTTCATTGATCTGGACTGTTTCAACACTTCGAGGGATCCCTGATAAACGGAATACTGCCCAGTCTTGCGAGGCCTCTATTCTGGCTGCATGGAACAGGGTTTGAATAAAGGCCTTTTTTGTTGATAAGAGGGTGGCTCGGGCTTCCTCGCTATTAGGTACAATAGCAAAGCCAGAGTTAACTGACAGTACTTCTTGTACAAGCTCGCTACAGCCAATTTTTAGGTCGCAGAGAGCAAGGTGGATAGCTAGAGCAGAGTGTTTCCTTTCAGGAGCGTCTAGAGGTAGTCGGATAAAGACTCTAAGGTCAGGTTTGGCTAGGGATTTCTTGTTCTTCTGTAGCTTCGAAGTAACAGGAGGAGGAGGAGGTAGGGGGTTTTGTGGTGTTGCAGTATCAGGCGCTGAGGCATCCTTTATGGTCTGTGCGTAAGAAATTTTTCCCACAGGGCCCAGAGAGGGGGTTGAAGTCGAGGGGGATGTAGGGTCGTCCCTACACCTGTTGGTGGCTCTAGGAGCTAAATGTAGTAGAGGCGGGGCCCCTGAGGTGTATGTTCGGTGAAAGGCTAGGCTAAGGTCGGCCACCTGTGTACAAAAGGCCCTGAGGTAGGGCAAGAGGTCCGGAGGTGCTCTATCAAGAGCAGTACTTAGGTGGTGGTCTACAGCTTCTGCGGTGCCTCCAAAGAAGATTTGGCCTATAGCACCACGTTCTAGAGCTTCGGTGGTCCCAGAGACAAATTGTTGTTGTATGTTGGGGAGGGGAGGAATTGGGCGTACCCCCCCTTTCCCTATACCCCTTCCTAGGGGCGTAGGCGTGGCCGGAGGCCTCCTTAGAGGAGTCTCCATGGAAGGAATTCAGCTTATTAGGCGAGAGTAAGAGAGATTGAGCGTTTTAGAACAAAAAATTCAATCTACGAAAAAAGGTCTTGGCTAGAGTCTTGAATTTAATGATAGAGAAACCCCATTGCTCGATTCGCTGTTTAATAAAAGTATTGCGAGCCAACTATAGACACGGTTAGAAGGGAAATTATATTACGAAGGTCACATCTACAAGAAGATTACTCCATTGATCATTGTGAGAGGACCAATGCGATGTGCCAATTGCCTCGTTCATGTGTTGCTGTACAATCAGCGTTGTTGCTCTAGCTGGCACAGTCATCCTTTGGTAACTTAGGCGATCGGGTAGAACGGGAGGTGTGGACAATTGCATGCGCCTAGTGAGACTGGAGGTCGTTTCCAAACCCATACATGCTAATTTCAGCAATCGCTTACTTTTTAGGCTTGTCCACTTTCGTCTTAGTACGGCATCCCCGCTCTGAAACTTCACCTGAGGCAACAACATGTCGTGACGTGTTAAAAAATCCTAAAAAATCCATTTTTTTCACGACAAAAGGTACCTAAATACTCCAAACAGCGATATGCAACAAAAGGAAATTGACGGTGATACCCCCACTGGTCAATCGACCAAGTTGACGAGGATGCATTCCTCACTAGGTTGCATCAAGCAAAAAGCCTCCAAGGCGGAGGTACAGCATGCAATGAATGTTGCAATTAGCTATACTCGATGGTATGGTGGGCGCAAGGATCTAAGGTGGATTAATCTCCTAGCAGCTCGAAATGAATGTGTGGAATATCATCTTCAAAAGGAGATGTCCATTACACATTATAAGCAGCTCAAGCTTAGCGAGAAACAAGACCAAGTACAGCGACTATGCAAAGTGCTCATTGAAGATTTCTTCCGGTATACTAGAGATAATAGTTGGATGCAAGAAGCGGTGGGAGAGGATGTCAACTGGGTGCATATTGAAGGAATAAGCGATTGGCATATCAAAGCTGCGCTTCAATCGTTGCAGGGCGCCCAGGATGCCAGGGAGGCAGCTACTCCATTACAACCACCTACGGGGATGTAGAATGTTTGCATCCGCCCTTCCTTCGTGTCGCAGTGCTGTGCAAGAACTGAATGCAGGCTGGTGGCTTATTTGGAATCAGCACCACCAAGTGAGTTGAGACATTCAAGGATATGATGGTTGATTGACAAATTGTGAATTTCACAGGCTGCATGCATACCACCCTGTCCCTAGGACCAAGTTCGAAATCGACAATCGCTCGCCTCCCATCCAATCCCTCCAACCTGGTGACTCTCAGTTCCCCCATTGGGAATTGCGGTGGTCACACCATCTTCGCTATCCACCTATGATGCTTTAGTTATATGCCAGCATCGAAAGGTGGGTGGGTACATACCAGTTGCAATGCGCCAACTCGAAGAGGCGTCGGTATCATGGTCATTCCGGAATCACGGCCATCGGCCTAATATAGCATCAGTACATCTGCGCCGCTTTCCTGATATTCACTCACCAAACAATGTGCGCATGGCGCGTTGTGCACCTAAACCTAATAAGGGCAATTGTGTGTGAAGAAGTACTTGCACCTGTACTTGTAATATCCTCCAGAACCACTCATGTTGGCTTACTACCCGCTGGCAGTTAAGCGCTTTGCTCCGGGCAGTTCTTGTATGGGGCAGTGAAAGCTGCGGAGGAGGAGTAGCACGAGAGAGAGGTTTCGGGCGTTTGGAACACGTAGAAGGGAGGTTGCATGGGAATTGGGTTGGGAGGCGGGGAGAAACCTTTTATTTCAGCTAGTGATCATGCCCAGCCTACGGATGAAGCCATGAGAGAAAGGATAAAGATTATGCTTGACAGTCTCAGAAGGTAGCCCTCCCCCGGCTATCAATTCGTTACCAATCTATTCCTTACGAGCAGGAAAATGTGTGACTGGGAAGAATTCCAATTCACCTGCGGTCATGCAACGAGGCGTCTTCTCTCCTACTGCCATTTTGCTCGCACAGATCCATATCACCAATGCTTTGGGGTGAAAGTCCTCAAGCAGTCCTGGTCTCAAAATTTCCCTTGCCCCCCCTGCCAGAATAGGGCGCACAATGCTGGAAGATAGACGCCTCCCAAGATCGCAGCCTCAAAGACAGCCTACAGGCCTCCGCCACGAGTATTCGTGCGCGCCCGGCTTCACTGACCCAGTGAAATATTCTTAAGCATCCAACAAGACCCTCAAAGAAGCACACTTTGGCTCTACATCGTCCGAGGCTCGTGTGCCTTCTTCATCATTATTATCAACTTTGGGCTCCCATTTATATCGAAATACCACAATACCGCGTCTACCGTTCGCACTAGCCCCCGATACTACCTCCTTCTTTCTTTTCTGCTCTTGCTCTACTTTTGGGAAGACGCAGAATTCCTGATCGAATCGCAGAAACAGGACAGACACACCACCGTTTCTTTTTCCGCGTCCAGCCTTTCCCTGTCTATCGCCTTTAAAATTGAACGACTTGTCTCTCAGAAGACAGAGCCTGTCTGGTATACCTATATATCCTGGGCTTTTCTTTGCGTTTTCGAGATCCTCAATGTCATCTATCTCTGCCAGCAACCAACTGCACCATTACCCTTGATCCTCACACTCCCCATTACGAAGGGGCTGATTTTTATTGCGCTTATCCTCTCTGACCTTGACAACGCGACGGAGACAAACTCCAAGGAGTGCGCCGGCAACGGGGATGGCAAAAAAAAGGTGGCTAATGACGACCGGTTCGGAATTCGGCGGGAGGCAGGAGAAGAGGCTCGGGAGCTCGGTGGATGGTGGCCATTCGTGAAACGGGCTCGCATCTTTCTCAAATATATGTGGCCATGGGGCCGACCTCTGCTACAGCTGCGTGCTATTCTTGCTATTTTCATCATAGCAGGAGAAAGCTTCTTCAATGTCCTCAAACACCTCCGATATGCTGCCTTCCTTGACGCTGTCATTATAGACGAGGGAGTCGCGCGTTCCTTTTGGGTTTGGTTTCTCATAGATACTCTCGGATCCCACAGATCTCTCGTCACTCTTCGAAAATGGTTGTGGATTGATGTTAGTTACCATCGGCTTGCAATGCTGAAGTCAGAAGTGTATACACATATTCTTTCCTTAGGTGCCGACTTCCACGCTTCAGTAGAAGCAACTGATTTGATCAAGGCCGTTGACTATGCTGGAGACGTTGATAAGGCACTTAACACTGTTTTCTGTGGTCTCGTGCCGAATCTCATCTGTCTTATACTCGCCTTCACTGGTCTGCTTCATCGGTTCGGAACTTTTATGATCTACATCTTTGTATACACGGTCATAGTTTACCTCCTCTTACAGAAAACATCTGTTATAGTCCTCGTACAAGCAACAGACGAATACAACACTGCCAATGACATCCAGGAGCTTGGGCGTCATAATGGTGTAGAGGGATGGCCTACAGTTTCCAACCATGACCAGGTCAAGTTTGAGATTAGTCGCTACAAATCTTAAGTGAAGAGCTAGCTGCTGAAGGCCCGGAGATACTGGGTGCGATCGTATCTTTTCAGATTTCTACAGTCTTGGACACTTGAACTTGGGTCTCTCGCCGCCAATGGATTCATCCTGTGTAAGATCAGAGCAGGGCGGCTTAATGTTGGCGATCTGGTTACATGCACCGGCCTTTGGAAGCATCTTTTGACATCTACCAGCTATCTTGGTAACCTTCCAAATGAAATGATCAAGGAAATCCTGAGCGTCACCCGCCTTAGAAGGATCCTGGAGATTGAGCCAAGCATTCAAGGTAGCGATAAAGACCTGGAGTACGTGAACGGCAAAGTGGAGTTCAACAACGTCACATTTTCCTACCCAGGGACGAACCAGATGGTCCTCAACCACATAATCATCAAAATCGACGCGGGTACGACAGTTGCTATTGTAGGACCAAGCGGAGTAGGGAAGTCAACCTTTATAAGAGTTGGGGCCATTACTCGTGGGACACCTAAGCGAGATTTCCCGCCCCACCATAATTTCCGACACTCCGTTTTCAAAAACCTACCATAATTCAACCTTTTAACCAAAACTTATTAAATTGAAAATAGCAGACTGAATCCTCTCCCCCTCTTCTATACACGAATCTGGCTAGAATTGGTCGACACCGAAGCGCGCTATAGTACGTCAAGCGCGAGACAATGGAAAATCGTAGAGGAAGATAGAAGCTAAATTAGGTATACCAAAATCGACCGCGCAAAGGATATATAAGAGCAATTCAAGTCAAACTACACAGAAAGGGAAGCAGTTTCAAAAGAGATTACTATCTAAACGACATATACGCCAAATCCTTCGATTTATATTACAAAATTATACTACTCGTCGTATATCTTTTACACAAGTCAAAAACGCTCTTAATCTACCTGCTTCTGCCCGTATAATCCGCTGAGAACTTCGCTACGCTGGCTACCGACGATGTATTACTTGCCCTCGTCCCTTTATTAGCCGACTCCAAGCAAAGAAACGTCTTACTTTTGCATATACGCACCGCTGGTAGGGGACATCGGACTAGGCAGCTACTTAGAGGCAAAAGGGGGACTAGAGGAAGGTTATATAGTTGAACGAGTATATATTTAAGCTTGGAAAGAGTAGGAGAGTCTAGGTTACACAGCGTATAGACGAATAGAGGTGTCCAGACTATATTAGGTCGACATATCGCTTAGGGAGGGTAACGGTTATGATCTGGGGCGCGATCGGCTGGGATTATAAATCCCCTCTTGTCTTCTTAGAGAAGGAACAAGGCTATAAAGGGGTGAATTCTCGAGCCTATAGAGATCAAGTTCTCGAGCTAGTTATCTTTCCCTTATTCAACGAGCTTGGTACTAAGTATATCTTTATAGAAGACGGTTCTAAGATATACAAGGGACATGCTCGTTTAGCTAAGCTCGAACATAGTATCCACGGGTTTAATTGGCCTCCTTCTTTACCTAATTTAAATATAATTGAGAAGGTCTAGCAGTAGATGAAAGAAGAGCTGAAAAAGTTGCCTTTTATCCTGACTTCTAAGGAAGCATTGATTAAGGAGATCTAAAGGCTTTGGGATCTAGTAGATCCACGTAATTATAAGCGATATACTAAGCGATTAACTTATAAGTTAGAAGATGTTATCAAAGTTAAAGGATTAGCAACTATTCATTAATAATATATATAAGTTTTAAGGCAAAAGACTTGAAGTTTAAATTATAATAGATTTTTAAGTAATAAGTGTCAATTTGGTAGGGTTCGCTTAGGTGTCCCACGAGTAATGGCCCTAACTCTTACAACTCATAAAGCGTATGTATATAGCTACCGAGGGTAGTGTTTTAATTGATGGCCAGGACATCGCTAGCCTGAAGAGCAGTAGGTAAGTTGGACATCTCATTTCACCCTGCTCTATCGTTCACTGTGTATACCCGTCCTAACCTACCTACTCAAGTATACACCAACATGTCGGCATGATACCCTAGCAACTACACTTGTGTAATAACTCCGTCATGTATAAAATCAGGTACTTAAAAAAAACTGCAACAGACGAAGAAGTCTATGCTGCTTCATACGAGACAGGACTTCATAATATCATTGAGAAGCGCCCCGGCAAGTACTAGTCGATGGTGACAGGAAACGGGAAGTGAGTTGAATCTTATGCCGATAATAGTCGTCTTCAGCTACTAAACACTCTGCAGAAATTTTTCGGGCGGCGAGAAACAGCGTCTCGCGCTCGCCTGTGTGTTCCTCCAAGACCCAAACATCCTGCTTATAGATGAAGGTACGGCTGCTTTGGACCCTCAAACGGAAGCCTATATCAAGAATCGGATCGAGAAAAAGTTCGCTAACAGAACGGTGATCATCATTGCGTGAGTCTTTCTAGGTGCTCTAATAGACGCAGAAATGCTAACCTCTTGTCCTTCTAGCCATCGACTGTCTTCTATCAAGGATGTTGATCGTATCTTGGTTTTAGAGGAAAGTGGCAGGATTATTAAAGACGGCAGGCACGATGATCTTTTGAAAAGTGACGGCGTCTATGCTCTCTCCTAGAGGTTGTATATTAGCGAAGACAAAAACTTGGTCCCTATCTACGCCTAGATTTTACTCTTTTAAGATGAGGTTTATAGTACTGACAGGGATAAAATTTCGATACTAGCTAGTCTTAAATTTAACAATTAGTCGCAGTATCAGATCTTTGAGCTAGTTATCTATTTCTAGTACATATCCTGAAACGGAAAAGGCTGTCAAGCCATAGACCTTTCGCTTCCTAAATTCCTGCTTGGACATTTTCTCGTCTCACTACCTATCTCGTTTCTAACCCGTCCCTCTATTATTATTAAAAAGCAATTTCTCCCCTATCTTTCTAAATTTAGGAGCATCATACCTATAATAACATGCAAGCTCATCATTATAGACATCATCACTATTATTCACTATGTGTGGTATCCGTTATCAATTCTGGCTAGATTGCAAACACGTGGGGAGGGTAATGCTAATTTGGTGTGAAGATCCGGATATGCTAGGAATCCATTGTTCTAATCAACAACGATACCTAGATGTTCCGAGTTAGGGAATTTGCGAGAACTGTAAAGATTTTCGGCAGAGAGAGAACGTAAAACGCCTTAGTAAGATCAAATATGGGCGGGAGATGTACGAACGCCATATGCCGCGGGGGGTAATATTACAACGTTGTAGGTGCTGCTGTCCTTTCCACGTAACTTTGGGATTTATATTTGTGGTAAGTCAATGGCTCTCTTTTAGATGGAAATGCTAAAGCTTTTCAGGGTCCAGTGCTTTCATTTAAATGTAACCAGCATCGTTGTAGAGTGGTGCTACCCTGCCTAGACGCCAACATATTGATGCTTGTGGCTAGATGCTCGTAGCTGTCGATCGAAGATTTGATGCTTATGTTTGAACATTTTTGATACTTGTGGCTATGGATGAGGATTTTTGCTGCTCGTGGCTGTGGATGATTTTTGCTGCTCGTGGCTATGGATGATTTTTGATGCTTGTGGCTGTGGATAAGGATTTCTTCGCTCCTTTCCGCAAGATGCAATATACACAAAACGGAAATGCAGCTCAACAAAATAGGATAGTAACAGGGCATAATAAGACGGTATAAATGAAGCTTGTTATAGTGTGTTTAAGTTTCTAAAATAGCAATCATAAATCACTTAACTCAGTATATTCTTCTTTTCCACACGGTGCTTTGGCAGGTATTTTCAATTCTGAAGTACATAGCAGACTTGTTTGAATCATTATACAGAACCGAGGCTTATTAACCAATCAACGAGCCTAGCGCCTAAGCTATACTTGCATTCTGCTACAAGCAGGACCAGAAGCCAAAGTTCCAAGCTCGCAGTAGAAAAGGGTAATTCAACAGTCTAGGAGCCGAGTTTAGAGAAATCGTGGCATACGAATCTATAGAGACCTGATAATATCAGGATTCTCAGACACATCTATCCTGTCACAGGCGAGGGGTTTCTCGTGTTGTCTGCTTTAGACAGATGTTTAGCTTTAATTAAAACTCAGGTTGAGCTTTGGAAAAATAAGAAGTCATCGTTATCTATACGCAGGGCAGAAAATGCTAGTTATCTGTCGCGTTACACTTCGAATTGCTGCTCTACGTATAATACGCGGACGCAGGAGTGATCTTTAAATGTTCAATTTGACCTCAAACATATGAAAAAGCCTAATAAAAGACATCTGTCACTCTACCATTGTCTTAAACCTTATACCTGGAGGAGGATCTTAACACACGCATCGGTGAGTCTTGCAACAACTTCCGCTTCTTGGTAGCCCTTGATGTTCCCTCAGCTGTCGGCAAGAGATCGCTTACAATTTCCAAAGATTGATTCAGGTAACATTATAGTCTCTGTACTTTAGTCTCTAAACTTGTAATTTGTTCCCCAAATGCTATCTCTTGATCATAAAGAGGTTGAATTTGGTTATGTAATGATTTGTTTTCTTCCCTTAACTAGTCGTTTGCGCTAATTAATTTCTCTTGAATACGACGAATTTTGTTATTTAGTGATTCTTTTTCTTTCTCTAATCGATTGTTCTGCTGCTCCAACTCATTATTCCGCTAACGAAGCTAATCAACCAAAGACATTGACTGCTGTATTAAGCGTTTTTGGTATACAAGTCTTGCTGCCATTTCTGTCGTTGACTCTCTCTCAATTGAGAGGTCAATATAGACAGCCGGGGGGCTGCCTTTTTTCTGCTTCTACATTGCTCGCAAGCACGGTTGATATTTGGTGGCAATGCTATGTTACTTTCATATAGCTCGTGTTGACTGATCTTCTTAGAAATTAGCCTTGGTCTAATCTCTCTCCTAGAATACGACCCACCTTGACATCTTGAACTATTGTGTCCCCAATCTCTTCTTCCTCGTTGGTGGGACCGCAAGAAGGTCCCTCCGAGATCCCCGTCTCCTGCTTGATAAAGCCAGTTATTTGGAAATTATAGGAAGCAGGCCGGTTAACCACTACCACACTAATGATTTGTTTTAGGCTATTAAAGTGTTATTTGCATTTTTGAGATTTAACATGATATTAATTTCCTGAGATATTCCGGACTATAAGAAACACTTTCCCCTAATCTCACTTGTTTTTTAGGCACGATCGTTGATAAAGAAGAAATAGGAAGTTTTATTTTCTGCTGTTCATGCCCTATGCGGCCTCTATATATTAGGTGATAGCCTTATACCTCTAATAATCCTGTGCGTCTTTACTCTATATCCACACCGTGTCTGCTATCTAAAAGACTTCCTCGGGGACAACGCCAGGTTTCGACTTCTAATAATCTCGTTGATTTAGATCCCACGTCTACCCTAGCAATCTATGCCAAATCTCGCTATTATTAGTGAGCTTCTAATAATCCCCTTGTGTATCATCCCACTCCCACCCCAACCTAGGATGCTAAACCTTCTTGTTCTTCGGAAGTATTAGGAGAGATACTCTTATTACACTTTTCACTTATACTAGGAGCTCTTTGCCATAAGTAATAATATTGCGGACGTAATTACGAAACTTGAGATATTGGCTAGGGTCTTGAAGGGCGTAACTACCTACCTTTTTCATTATGAACTTTGCAGGCCGTGGTGGCCGAGAGTTGAGGCTGCCCTCCTTTCGCCAGGTAGTGAAAATTCGTGCTTCCGAGCCGTTTATAACAATGCTGAAGGTAGTAGTGCGAATGGTGGTGAAATCAACGTTAGTCGCTTTGATAATGCAATTGAAACAGTGAAGCAGGTTACTCATCGCTGTAGTGTCTCTAAGTACTTGATGTGTCCCTTAGTGTAAACCGCCCCGGGAATGGGATAGACCATCGACCTTGAATTCCTGATCGTTGATAGTAACGCGGCTATAAGATGTTAAGAAAGAGCGACCACAACCCCCTTCTCATAGAAGCGCACGCCTATAACGAGCTGTATCCAAGAACACCAGCACCGAATCCAAGCTCCTACTTCCCTTCCAAGCCAACATCACTCCTGGCAAAGAGGTATGTCACTTAAATAAGAAGAATAGATAGATAGGGATAATAATATTTCAAGGGGTCTCCCGAACTATAGTGCTTTCACATATGGTAGAATACATAAGGAATGACGGTCTAAAAGGAGGAAAGAAATTTACTTTAGTAAAGGAAAACTATGTAGAAGAATTCAGAAAAGCAGTTTAAGTATAAGATATCGAGAAATTAGGCCGCTAGCCTTCGTTAGCATACCTAACGAGCAATTTCCTCCCACGTTTTACCCTCTCCCGGCTCTAATTAAGACGCTTCTAGCTTCGTAAGTAGTGTATCGATTTATTCTAATACCTTCTCAGTATTCAAGTCGAAGCGAGTCGGATGTTCGTTAACTTAGCCCTGTAACACTAGTAAGACATTCTTTAACTGCTCCGGAAGTTATTCGTTACTAATATACACATTTTTAGACTAATCGACAACGTGCTCTAGAATTTTATCTAGACACCTAGTATCTTAAAATATACCACCCTCTATAGAGCAATCGGCTAAGGTGATAGAAGCGTGAACGTTGTAATTACTAGAGAGTATAATTAAAACATCACTAGGATTTAGCACGACTATTGGTATACTATAATCTTACGGTATTCACTTATCCCCGGCCGCCTTGAATTCTTCCCACTCTTTAGCTGTTATATCTGCTTTTACTGGCTATATCTTCTTCCTAAACATACACCGTACCTAGGTACTAACACTAACATTGTCTTTGTACTAACGCGAAGAACTAAATCTTTGGCCGAATATTTGAAAGTTAAGATATTCGTCTAAGTCAAGTGGCTCTAAAGATTTCTTCGTTCTATCTTTCCCTATTGACCCTCGAGATATACTCGCTAGCATAGTTGTAATATTCTTAAGAATAGAGAAATATAGACCACTGGCCTAGAGACAAGCGGGTTCGAGAAATGTATTTAGTCTCGATATAATATTAAGAAGGTTCTATAGTAGGTTTGCAGGAGAGGCTCGATCCTGCGTGTCCTGTAAATCTGGAAGGATCTTTGAAAGTAAAACGCGATCTGTATGTCTTGAACCTCGCTCTACTGTCATGTCTTAGACATCGACGGTTATTCTTTTTCGCTTAGGTCTTCGTTTTCCGTTCCCGGCCCTCGTCCTAGTCTCCATCCTCTCCTCAAATGCAACAAGTTCTGAGAGCGTTATAAGCTATGTTTCGCGAGTTGGCATTGGCTAGCGTGATATATAGGTAGGATCCCGAATCAGAAGAGTTTTGTTATTAAGGTAACGACGAGAACTTCTTATGATTTCCGCTGTATAATAATCGTTAGTAATAATAAGGTCGCACTTGTATAATAGCTCGCTTTGGTTTATATAGGGTAACCTAGGTGGGATATAGATATATGGCTTCCGCCTATACCGGAGCGAATCCTTGATATAGTTAAAGTGATCTATGAGTACTATATTAAACTCTGGAATACCTGAAATCTTGTTAATCAGGTCTGGAATATTAGACTTGAAAAGTTTATTATGTTGAGTAATCGGGTTGTTCTAAATCTGTTGAATATTCTAAGGCGAATATAACTCTAACTAAGGTTCTTGTAAGAGGCCAGACCTCGAACAACTTAAAGGTGTGGTTTCGAATATTCAATTAAGAAGTGCGTGAAGACTATATATATACGAGCTCTTCCTCTATATATAGAGAGAAGAAGAGCTTCTGGAATATTCTAACAACTTAGCAGTAGTGTGATAGCTAGTGCTAAGCGGGGACTTTGGTTAATGCTTAGCAAGGGCGTGGCCCGAGCCTCTATTATAGGTTCTAACCCTTATATTACCCCTCTTCCTCTCCTAGGCGACGAAGCCTCTACCTGCTCCTTTTATTCCCTCTTATAACGCTCGTTCTAGCCTTGATTTTCTCTTTCTAGTTAATAAGTATAATAGTGTTTTCTAAAGACGATTCTGGTTCCTACGTCGGCTGTCTATAACCTTCCTACTTAACTAGATATCTTAGTCGATTGCCTCTACCGGGAGCTCTCTTTTGATCAAGTATATACTCTATGTTATATATCTCTATATTGTCGATTAACATCGTAGACGGCTAGCTTTCTTCGATAACTTGCCTAGGTAGTAGTGACGAGTTTATAGGTCGTAGGAGTCTTATAGCCTTCGTTAGATAAAGAGTATTCTAAGATAGATATCTTAAGGTAAAGCTCTATTAGGAATCTCCTAGCACCTGCTTTTATAGCTTCCTTAGCTTGAATATACTCTATATCGTCTACGAGAGTTTAATCCTAGTCTATAAGCTTGTCTAATAACTTCTCTAATATTTAATTCTAAGGAGAGTGAATTGTTACTAGTAAGGCACGGACTATATAACTTAGTATAAGCATTTCAGGCTTTAAGAGTTATATATTCCGATTAGCTAAACGCTAGTCTAACCTGTCCTATAGTATGTCTTAGTCTCGTCGTAATAGAGCGTCGGCGCGTTCGTTTTCTCTTCTAGAAACGTAGATAATATAGAAGTTATATTAAGAGAGAATTAAAGACTATCTTATTTATTATTCTATAAGCTTATATATAGTTATAAAGTACTCGAGGTTCTTATAATCTGTATAAATCTTAAACCTATTAACCCCTCTTAGTTCAGCGTCCTATTCTTCTAGGTATTATATAATTATAAGTATTTCTTTATTATAGATTTCGTAGTTATATTCCGCTAGGTTATTCTTCTTAGAAAAGAAGGCGTATAACACCTATATACCTTTGTCGCTCAGCTGCTATAGCGTACTACTAATATACTAGCCTGAAGAGTCTATTTTAATACGTATAAGCTTATCGTAGTCAAATTAGGTAAGTGCTAGAGCTGAAGTAAAGATGTTCTTAAGTGTTTAGAAAGCTGTATTTGCTTCTCTAGTCTAGGAGAATTCCCGGTTCTTATGTATAAGTTCTATAAGCGGTCGTATAAGGTCTAAAAAGTCCTTAATAAAACGCTTATAAAAGTTAGTAAACCTAAGAAACCCTCGTATACCTTTAATAGAAGTTAGTGCTTCCTAGCTTATAATTACCTTAATCTTATCTAGATCTATTTAAAGTTCTTTTCCTGCTTTAAGGATAAACCCTAAGTACTTCGTCTCTTATACCTTAAATTCACACTTATTAATATCGATCTATAATCCTGCCTCTCGTAGACGCTAGAGTACCTTATATATATGCTCGTGGTGTTAACTCCTACTTCTAGACGAGTATATAAGAATATTATTAATATAAGTAGAGTAGAATTCGTCTAAGTAGTCTCGTAGAGTCTAGTTAATATACTTCTAGAATATATTAGACGTATTTACAAGACCGAACAGTGTAACTATCTATTTATAAAGTCTATAACAGGTCTGAAAAGCAGTTTTCTACTTGTCTCTCTCTACTATCTATATCTTATAAAAAGCAGTAATAATATTAAGCTTAGTAAACTATTTTACCTTAGTAATATTCTATAGAGTCTTATAGATAAGAGGAAGAGAGTAGCGATCTTTTTTTATAATACGGTTTAGACTATAGTAGTTAATATAAAACTATAATCTACCTCTTAGTTTCTTAACGAATAATACTAGCGCTGCTGCTAGCGAGTTGCTTATTTATATAAACTCTTTATTAAGTAGCTCTATTAAGGTCTTTCTAAGTACGAGAAGCTCGTCGTAGAATATACTATATAAGAGCCTCTATAGTATAGTTAGTTATTTTCCGTTTACTAGCTCGAGCTTAATAGCATAGTCAGTCCTTAGTCCTTGTAGCAGTGGTAATTATTCTACTTTTTTATAGCTAAAAATATCTAGAAACTCGTGGAAATGTTATAGTAGCTTTGTTACTAGGTCTATACGTTGTTTTACTCTAAGAGCCTTATTAATATCTAATATACTAGCTGTAAAGACCTAGGCTTTTTAGCTTCGTCGTTTCTTAATTATTATAAATAAAGTAGCTAATACTTAGGCTAACTGTTTCAACTCCTCTTACTTCTTGAAAAAGGCTTTCTTACTTCGTATAATCGTGTTTATTACTCTAATTCTTATTTTAGAACAAGGTCTATTAATCCTAGCGTTATATACTGTAATCTATAGTATTTCTAAAATTATATTATAGTCGCTAATAGACGTAACATAGAGGAACACTCTCTCTTCTCTATATCTGTCTAAATCAAGCGAAATAATAGCAACTTCGTTAATAGACGAAGAGACTTTGCTATCAAAGCTAGTAATATTATATAGTATAATTAGTATATATATAAGGTTGTGTTTTTAAGTAAAGCGTAGGTTATATAGTCCGTAGGTAAGATATCTAGTATTAATCAAGGTATCTACAAAAACGATATTATTAACTAAAGCTAATATAATAAACGGATCTCTAACTATAGAATCTTTAAAACGTTTCTAGGCTTCTCTTAAATCACTTCTTATATCTAAGAGCCTCTAATCGCGGCTTTGATTAGAGGCTATTCTTTTCCCGACTCTCCGTCTATTTCTTATTCTTCTACTTCCTTAATCTTTGTTTTCTTAATTCCAGAAGACTTTGTTCTAG
Source organism: Calycina herbarum (assembly GCA_001414485.1). Taxonomy (NCBI): domain Eukaryota; kingdom Fungi; phylum Ascomycota; class Leotiomycetes; order Helotiales; family Pezizellaceae; genus Calycina; species Calycina herbarum. The sequence goes on along the minus strand of LLEY01000158.1, from coordinate 25,379 downwards.
CAACAGTTAGGTTAGCATTAGCTGCTTATAGCTTGCGTACGGGCGAGGGCCTACTTAGCTACTGTCTTTCTTAGTAACCTCGGCTAGGATTCTAAGCTAGAAGGAGTAGACAGTCTCTAACTATATATCTATTATTGCTATAGCGAAGGCAGCTACCGTTAGACATTCGATGTCTAATTTCAGAGTAGTCGACTCACTTCGCTTATTATTATTATCTAGGTTAGGACCTTCCTAATCTAGAGTAGCTAGTAGCTGTTACATAAGTTAGAGTTATAGTAGGTTCCTAATCCATGGTTTCCGTAGCTTCCTAGGTTATAGTGTTTCAGGAGAAGTATAGATTACTTCCTCGATTTTTATTTCAGCGGTTGTTCTATATCTTAAGGTCTTAAAGGTTATCTAAAATCATTCGTAATAACGCTATATATTCTTCGTACGTCCTCGGTTCTACTTAGTTAACTAGTTAACTCTTGAGTTCCTAGTTAATACCTGCTTTAAGGTAACCTTTCTTAACATTGTTATCCCAGCCCTACTCTTATACTTTGAGTAGGGTCTGTTCAAATTCTTAAAGAAACGTACGAAAGTCACGGTATCCCTGGCAAACTGAATTAAGCTTACTAAGCGCCTTAGCTTATCTCTGTAGGTTATCGAAAGCCTGATCCATTTGCGTTAAAAGTCCTTCTATAGTGAAATCGGCCGTTCCTTGAGCGTATTATATCCAAGGGTAGATTCGTCCGGCGGCGTCCTCTGATAAACGTCTAAACACGTACTATACTGTGATAGCCAGCTATTGATAGAATTGCCGAGCCATCGGAACAGCCAAGAATACGTGCCGAGTATAGTACGGCACAGATAGTTATGGAACGGTGGATACCGAGCGCACGGAACAGGATTACAGTACAGTTTTGGTTTCAGGACTGTTAGAACCGAATCGGTACGGTCTTTTGTTATTGTCCGGCCCTCTTATATATAGATGCTCTCACTCTCTCTTAAGGAAAGACTAATTTGGTCTTTTCCTTCGTATCAGAGCCTAGTATTCGGATATGTCATTCTATCGAACGCACTTCTATATGCCTCTTTTGTAGTAGTATCCGTTTCGTACTATTATATATACTCTTTCTTCTTTACTTCTAATTACTCGAGTATTAATCCGTAGTTTAGCTTCTAAGAGACTCCTGAATTGTAGGTACATAGAGTTGTCTTTATTAGTAAACTTGTCTAGGTAAGACTGTGAGTAGCGAGGCTTCCTCTCGTTATATTAAGGCTAGACTGGAATTATAGAGAGTATACTAGTTTAAGAGGTAGGACCGTAGTAATTTACAGATTACGACATAAGTTAAAGGAGCTACGCTACCTATAGTAGTAGGTCCTAAGGTATTCTATAATATTGTTATACTGCCTAGGTAGCGAATTAAGCTGTCTTATTAGATGCTTCCGCGGCTGAGTAGAATTGCTAGTCGTTGTCTATATAGTGATCTATCTTAACTAAACAACTAGAATAGCTAGCTGAGAACTAGCTGATAACTAACTAACTAGCTAATTAACTAACTAACTAACTAACTGACTAACTAGTTAACTAACTAACTGATTAACTGACTAACTGATTAATAACTAGTTAACTAACTAACTAACTAAATAGCCTTAATATAGGTGAGGGCTTTGGCTAACTGACTGAACTCTGGTCTAAAATAGATGAGAGTAACGTACTATAACGAAACTTAAACGAACTAAACAAAGATAACTAAGTCTCGAAGGTTAGTATACAGGTAAGAAGTATAGATACGCTAGGTTGTTTACTTAGAAGTGAACTCGTTACTTATATCAAAGATGTTAAATAAGATAATAAGATTAATAACTAAAGTTAAGTACGAAGCTCCTATCTAATAGCAGACGTGCTAGTCTTTATATAGAACTATAGTCTCCTGTTCTAGTCGCTCTAGTCGCTTGCTCTGATCGCTTTAGTCGACAGGCGACTTAGGCGACTTAGGCGACTAGGTTACGTGATACTTCTTATCAAAAGAAATCCATAGATCGCTTAGCTAGTCTAAGAATCCCTCTTTTTATTTATAAGAATTTCTGATAGTGCTTAACCTATTAGAGCGCTGCCTAGTCTTTACTTATTACATATTTATACGTGATTCGTAATACTATCCCCTTCTTAGCCTAGCGTGTCCCTACGCTTAAGTACGACCTAAGAAATACTATTAGAAGGCTAGCGGCTCTCTCCTATTATAATGTTTTTAATAACACTATCTATAAAAGATAAACTAAAATAAAATTATATTAACAACGCTCTCTATATTAATTAAGTAGGATCTGAAATAGCCTCTTATACTCGCTATCTTACTTCTACGTCCGGCTGTCGATATATATCTATTACTAAAGGTAAGAAATGTTCTAAGTATACTAGGAAGAGTAAAACTTATAATATTAAGAAGTAAAATCGAATACTCTTAACTTTTAAGTAGGAATCTCTCGACGCGTAGAAACGTCGTCTACGGGTTAAGAAGAAGACGGCCTATCAGGCCTAAGAAAAGGCCTTTTAGGCCTAGTAGGAAGCAATGTTAAAAGTTCTCTGTCTTTGAGTATAGCAACGTCTTCTCGACGAGTAAGAATAATAGATGCTTCGTCGAGGACTTAGCTCTCTTTAGAAGCTAGATAAGGCTAAGAAGAAGGAGGAAAAGGAAAAAGAAGAGAAGGAAAGGAGAGAGGAGGCTACTAGGCTAGCCGCCTACTCTACCTCTACCGCTTCCGACCCTGCTTTCGACCTAGGTCTTAATCCTAGCTTTCTTAAGGTCTTCCTTATCGATTACCCGATATAGGCAACCTTAGGTTTCAATAGTAGAAGTTCTAAAGTTCCTCTAAGTACTAGTTAATATTTTTTCTAGGTTTCTAAGTATTCTCTAAGTAGAGGTAATCTAACTATTTAATTAAATACTTGATCTTACCTCTAATAATCTTATAGTTAAGAATCTTTTTAACTTTATATTTAGCGTTTAGATTAACTAGTTAAATTTCTATAAATAGGGCTAGTAGTGCTCTTAGTAGTGCTGGTTTAAGTAGAGATATATAGAATACTAGGTAGATATTTATTATCCTTAGTAGTACTAATTTATAATTTAAAGATCTTTTAACTCGTTTGATTTTAAATAGTCTAAGTTTTTTATAATCTAGTTTATTACTTAGTCTTTTTATATCGATGTTTTTTCGTACTAAGTAGACTTTATCTCCCTCTTTTAGCGTTAGCTTCTAACTACGTCGTTTGTTATAGTAGTACGTATTTCTTTCAACTATAAACTACAAATCCTCTATAAGTTCCTTATATAGACTTTTAATTTTTAAGACTTAAATACGAGTAAGTTAGTTATTAATAGTTATAGACAGTAGTTCTTAATACACTAATAATTTATATCTAAAGTTAGCGTAGAATAGTGTAATAAGTATTATTTCTATTACTAAACTATTATAAGTAAACTATGCTAAGGGCAGCAGTTCTACCTAGTTATCTTACTAGTAGTTTATATAATAATAAAGGTATGTTTCTACTACTTAGTTTATACGTTCGTTTCCTCTATTTGTCTAAGAGTAAAAAGCTATAAAGAGCTTTCTTTTCGCATCTAATTATTTTATAAGAGTAATCTAAAATTTTAAGGTAAAGAGTTTATCTCTATCTAAGAGTATTTCTTCTAGTAGTCTATGTCTTAAGACTACTTCTTTAAGAAATACGAATGCTAATTTCTTAGCTATACTTAACTCTATATATACTATTAGAATTATATACTTTATAAGTCGTTCTATAATAACTAGGATCGTGTTATACTTAACTCCTATTATTAGATCTTTAGATTTTAGTAACTTAATAATAAAATCTATAGATATTAATTTCTAAGGTATCTGTGGTATTAGAGTAGTGTTTATCTGTCTATAAGAAGTATAGCGGGAAGTCTTATTCCTAGTATAGGTATTATATTCTACTATTACCTTCTTAACTATCGTAGATAACCGATTAACATAGTAGTGTTATCTTATCCTCTAGAGGGTTCTACGAATTCCTTAGTAGCTATAAGCGGGCGTAGTATAGTATTCTTATATAAACTCTCTTATATACGAGCTAGGAACCTATAGTTTCCCTTTTACGTACTAGTTATAACCTTTATATATATTCTAAATCCTGTCTATTTAGATGTCGTTTATCGCTGCTATTTTATATATAGTAGGTACTAAGTCGCCGTTTTTATTATACTTTAATATTACTATATCAACGTATTTCTTATTTTCCTTATAGCCTGGTTTCTAGCTTAGAGCATCGGCTCAAGTGTTACTTGTTCTACTGATATAACGAATAATTATCTTAAATCCTACTAAAGTTTTAGACTACCTAGCTAGGCGTCTAGTAACAAGTTTTTTAGTTATAGTAAACGTTTTCAAATTCAGATGATTAGTAAGCACTGTCACTAGGTACGTTACACTCTAGAGATAAATTCTTTATTCTTCGAGAGCTAGAATAAAAGCTATTAATTCTTTATTATAAATACTATAATTCTATTATACTACGTCGAAAGTTTTTAAGAAATATACTATAGGTATAAGTTTTCCTGTTTTATTTAGTTATAGATATACAGCGTCTACTACTATGTCTAAGGCGTCTGTTTCTATTATACTTGGTTTCTCGTAGTTAAAATTATATAGAATAGGTTTTACTATAAACCGTTCTTTGATTTCCTAGAAGGCCTTTTTAGCCTTCTTATTCTAGATAAAAGCTATAGCTTTTCTAGTTAGTATTAACATAGGTTTTATAATCTTTACGTAGTCTTTAATAAATAGTCGATAGAAATTAGCAAATCCTAAAAAGGATTATATATCTTTAACGTTTTTTAGTAATTCCTATTTAATAACTATATAAATCTTTTCTAGATCTATTTCTATTTTTCCTAGGCTAAATACCCGTCTAAGAAAGAGAGTTTTCTTAACTCTAAACTTGTATTTTAAGAGTTTTAGACAAGAGTCTACTTTAGTAAGTCTTTATAAGACTTTCTTTATATAGCCCTCGTATTCTTCTAGATCTTCTAAGAAGATTAACATATTATCTAGATAATAAATAATAGTTACTCCTAGAAGATCTTCTAGAATACTATTATTCTATCTCTAATAAGTAGCTAGTATATTAGTTAAACTAAAAGACATTACTATATACTTGTAGAGTTCTAATAGTAAGACAAATACAGTCTTCTATTTATAGCTCGTCTTAATCTTAATTAATCTATAGGCGTTCTATTAATCTAGCTTTATAAATTTCTTTACCTAGCCTAACTTGTTCTATAAGTACTAGCTAGTTAGTAACGGATAAGCGTCCTTAATCGTTATATTATTCAATTCTCTATAGTTAATATATACTCGTCTATTTAGATTATCCTTTTTCTTAATAATAAGTATATTTAAGAAAATAGGCGATTCGGATTTTCGAATATATTCTTTCTTTATTCCTTACTAGATATAACTTTCTAATAATACTAAGTTATTCTAATTATATAGTCGAAGCTTCTACTTTCTAAGGTTATAACCCTCTATTAATTTGATCTTATAATCCTATAGTTGATGTTTAGAAAGAGTATATATGTCTTTTAGGTCTTTAAACAATCTTATAAATTCTCTATACTATATAGGTATTTCGTTATCAGCTTTCTTACTAACTTATAAAGGACCCTAGATAAGGTGTTCTAGCGCTTTAGAAGAGGTGGCGCTAACCTTGTTCTAGCCTTAAAGTTATAAACGCGAACCTATATATTTACATCGACTGAAGGTTATCGTTCTAGCCTTCTAGTCGATTTCTAGATTATATTCCTAAATCTATAGTATATTAAGTATTGCTTCCTTACTTCCTATTTTAACAATATTAAATTATATATCTAAACAGTGTTCTTCGATATTAACTTTCGCTAGAATAGTTTACTAATTAATAATCCCGTTTTAGTATATAATATCCGTTCTATTAACTACTCCTAGTTGATATAGTCTTATCTCTTTAATTAGAACGTTTAGCTTCTCTTAAGCTATTAGAGAGATAAAGTTGCTTATTACTTCCGAGTCTATTATAACTTATAACTTTTTTCCTCTTATTTCTATAGTTATTACTAACTGTCTTTCTACTGAAGTAACGTTTAACTTTGCTTTAATATATTAGACTTCGAAAGATCGATTTTCTCGATTATAATTCTTTCTCTCCTCGTTCTTATACTATAGAAAGAATCTTACTCTTTTCTTATTAGTATATACTACCTTATATACTAATCTATATTCTACGATTCCTATAGTTTTAGGAATTCCCTCTATAAATCGCTTTAGTGTTTATTCGCAATTGTATTAGATCTATTTATAACTAGTTTCTAAAATAGCTTCTATAGACTATAGTTCTCCTATATATAGATAATCTAAAGTAGCCTCTAGTATACTTATCTCTGGTTTTACATAGTAAACTTTAAATATATAGTCTTTTAAATTCTTTTCCTTAACTGTCTAAATCTAGGACTAAGGAAAGAATACCACTTCTTTATTATTAGATAAAGCTATCTCGTATATCTGATAATATCCTACTGTTCTAGCAGGTTCTAGTAAAATTCCTTTAAACCGCTTCTACGATAACTAGTCTAAGGTTAGACTTAGTTTATATCGTATCTATCGTACTGTCGTTTCCTAAACTGTTTCTATAAACCATAGTTCTCCTGTTAATAGATAGTATAATTCTTCTGGTTCTGTTTCAGCCTATCTAGTTATATCGAGCTCTCTTCGCTCCTAGAATAGTATACTAAACAGTTGTTATAAGTCGTATTTTCTAAATACTAGCCTATTATTTCTAATTAACATAACTACGATATATCGCTTAAATTCCCTTAGTATAACATCTTTAGATAGTGTTCTAAGGAAAGAGGTTTTAATTCGTCTTTTAAATCCCGTTAGAACTTACTATATCTATATACTGATTTTATCTAAAATATCGTATATTCTCTATATATCCTCTACTTTAGAGTAGCTAGGTTTTTCAACTAGTTGTCGTTTACGTTCTAGTTCTTTCCCTTTAATAGTTTTCTATCTAGTGATTAGACTAACTAGAGTTATTATTTCAGGGTTATTACTTATAACTATATATATTATTAAGATATTTAGGTTAACTCCTCGTGTTATATAAGAACTCTAGAAGTCTAGTTTCTAGTTATCGATATATATCTATCGATTTCCTCGTTTAAAGGTTCTAAGGAAAGCCTAAGTTTCTCTAACTTTAGAGTCTTTATTTTTTATTTCTCCTTCTAAACTAGAAGATAAGTCTAATGTTTCTAAAGAACTAGTTAATAGTAGTAATTCGTATTCCACTTAAAGAGGTTGCTCGGATTCTATTACTAATTATATATTATAATATTCTTTAAGAAGTAGATTCTTATTATTATTAGTATCTTATATACTACTGATTCCTTCGTTATTCTTAATCTAGGTTCTATATCCTCGTACTTTAAGCTCCTTAACTATTAGTTTAATATAATCAGTTAAGGCTACCTGTTATTAAACAGTAGTATTAATTTATTTCTTTCTCTTAGAGTCTTTCTTCTTACTATACTTATTTGCTCTATAACCTAGAAGACCATAGTTATAACATAAGTTCTACTCGTATCGACGATTTCCCTCTTTCTAGGAAAGTCCTTCTTTCTTTAGAAAGGTTTTCTTCTACGTAGCGTTTGCCTTCTTACTATATTTATTAGCGTAAGAGTACTTCCACTTCTCTAACCCTTTGCTCTTTTCCCCGTGTCTAGAGTTACTCTTTCTAAATTCATATAGGTAGTTATCTAACTAGATAACTTCCTTAATTATACCCGTGATAGTTAAGAACTATATATTCTACTTAGCTATTTCCTTACGAATATATACCTTTAATCCTCTATAAAAGAGTTCTATAAGAGCGATAGTATCCTATCCTAACTTCGTTCTATAACGTTGAAATTCGTTAGTATAATCTATTACTGATCCGGTTTAGCGTAACTCTAAAAGCTTACGTATAGCTGTTTAGATCGTATCGAAGTCTCTAAAAACTTTCTTAATAGTTACCTTAAATCCTCTCTAAGATTTAAACATAATCTTAGTTAATTCTATCTTTCCGTCTTTATTCTTATTCTTAAAGAAGTCCTCTAAGTATAGCTAGGCCTATTCTAATACTACTCCTCTAAGGTAGGAGATAGTAAAGATAGTTCGTAAGTTATAACTGCTTTTGAACTTGTCGGAGTTAAAGTTAAAGTAGATGTTTATTTAGAGAAGGAATATGTTAGAGCTTGTAGTAAGTACTAATGAATTGAACTACAGAGGCTGTCTATATATAAGAAGATTCGATTGTCCTTTCTAAGCCAGAGTCCTTACTAACTTATATACTTAGTTAGCTCTTTCTAGAGGGTTCTGCTAAAAGTACTCTCGAAGGTTCTATTACGTCTATGCGTTGCTAAGCGAGGTCACGTAAATGCGTCGCTAGAGTACTCCGAGACTTATTTCACAGGTGTAACCCTTGATATTACCCCCCTTCCTGCTCTTGAAGGTAGGTGTCTAAGGCTACTATGTCCTCTAACTCAGTAGCAGGTTCCTATATTAGGTTTGCGTATCCTATCTATTTAACCTTATACTTGAGTCGAGTACGAGAGCCTTTCCCTAAGAGCTTCTTTTATTGTTAACCTAGTATTCTTTTAACTTACTATTCTATAGTATCGTCTACTAATATTATAGGTGGTTAATCATCGTCTATAATTTAACTAGGCAGCAGGTCTATAGCTGCTAGCCTTAATAAGTCTATATTAAAGACATTATAGATACTAGGCGGGGTGTCTAGCCTATATATAGACAGGCTAATAACCTCGATAACTATGAACTTAGCGGATCGAGTGTCTAGTTTCTTACTAGCCCTGTCTGTCTATATATTCCCTAAGCTTAAGTAAACCTTGTCTCCAACCTTATACGCAGGAGCGGTATTCCGTAAACGATTTGCTTAAGTCTCCTAGTCTTGTTATACCCTTGCTATTAATAATTATACCTATTCTATAATAGCCTTAATCTTTGCTACTATTGCTTCGCTCTTTTGAATTAGTGTTTTTGTGTTTATAGGTGCTACGACGTCTGTTAAGGGGTCGATAGTCTATAATAGATAGCCGTGGCTGAGTTAGAAGGGGCTTATACTCGTTAATATTAAATCCCGTCTATTAAAAGCTAACTGTACTACTGGCAGCTAGTCGGCCCAGTCGTCCTAAGCTATATTAATCTACTGCTATAGAAGCGTCTCGACTTCAGTATTTACCCGTTCTATTAACTCGTCAGTTTGTAGATAGAAGGCTATAGAGATCCGTCGTTTAATCTATAAGAAGTTATAAAGCGTCTTCTATACTTGTCTAATGAATTACAGGCCTCTATTAGACACTATTGCTCTTAGTAGTCTATGTAAGCTATAGTATATAGTAATAAATAAGCGAGCAAATTCCTCTGATAATATAGTCGAGTTATAGGCTGTAAGGAGCACCCCTTTGCCTAAACAGTCCGTGAACACTGCTATTATATTAGAGCCTTTACTTATAAGTAGTAGTCTAATAAAGTCGACAGAGATCTCCTGCTATTGCTACTTAGGAATTAGTAAGAGACGAAGCAGGCCTTGTTTACGATCCCTCTAAACCTTAGTACGTCTGTAAACTCCATAGTTATAGACAAACTGCTTAACTGTAGTCTGTAGGTTTAGCTAGAAGAACTCTTTTAAGACTATTACAATTGTCCCGTTCTTGCCAGGATAGCTCGTAAGTGTAGAATCATAGAGTTCCTATATAATTGCGGTCCGTAGCAGCTTATAGTCGGGGACCTATAGTCTGCCTCTAAACTGTAAATCACCGTTCTTATTAACTAAGCAGTTAGAGATAGAGACTTTGACTAGAGAAGCGAGGTCTGCTAGAAACACTCTATCTCCTTAGTAGACAGTGTCTATAAGACGCCTAAAGTCCTTGTCCTATACCTTTCCCTCTTCCTAGAGGTTTCGTAGTTGGTCTATAAACGCTTACTACGTTGCTACGTTACTTACTTAATTCCTCCTGTTTATTAATACTAGTGCTAGCTATATAGTATTTCCTTAAATTATTCTATCTAGAATTAATTATACTATTCTATAATTAAGGCGTTTATCTCCCTCCTCTAGGAGGTCCTGGTCTCTCCTTATTAATATATCTAGTAGTCCTCTCTCTTTGTCTAAGCGGTATTAGATTATTAGGTTAAACTTACTAAGTATTAACTACTACCGTATTTGTCTTTTAGACAGTTTATAGACTGTTATAAAGTACTTAAGATTCTTATGATCTGTAAGTACTATAAACTACCTAACACTTTTTAACTCCGCTTTCTATTTCTTAAGATAACGAATAATAGCTAATAACTCTTTATTATATATCGAGTAATAGTATTTAGCAGGTGCGTATTTCTTTGAGAAGAAGACTACGGGCTATAAGTCGCTATTCTTTACTTAAGAGAGTACGCCTCCTAAGTAATATCTAGAGGAGTCTGTCTCTAGGACCGTCTCGTAATCTAGGTCAAACTAAGCCAGTACTAGGGCCTCTATAAAGGCCTGCTTTAACTGTTCGAAGGCTCTATTCGCTTCGTCTGTCTATTAGAAGGATATATCCTTTTTAACGAGTCTGTAGAGAGGAGCTGTAATCTATGAAAAGTTCTTAATAAACCGTTGATAGAAATTCGTAAATCCTAGGAAGCTAAGGACGCCTTTTGCCGTTGTTAGTGCTTTCTAATCTATAATAGCTTATATTTTAGCTAGGTCTATCTGTAAACCTTTCCCTGCTTCTATAATAAACCTAAGATACTTTATAGACTATACTTCAAATTCGTACTTATTAATATCAAGCTATAGTCTAGTATCTTAAAGCCTTTATATTACTTTATAGACATGTTCGCGGTGCTGGTTATAGGTGCTGTCTATAAAGACTAAGACATCGTCGATATATACTAAGACAAAGTCGTCTAAGAACTCTTAAAGTATATAATTAATATACTACTAGAAAGTGCTAGAAGTATTTATAAGCCTAAAAGAGGTAACAAGCTATTTAAAAAGCCTAAAGCGTGTCTAGAAAGCCGTTTTCCACTCGTCTCTCTTCTTAATTCGTATCTTATAAAATATAGTAATAACATCTATTTTTATAAACTACTTTGCTTTTCTAATCCGGTTAAGTGTCTCTTAGATTAAGGGTAATAGATAGCGGTCCTTACAGGTTAACTTATTCAGTGCCTAGTAGTTATAATAGAACCGTAGGCCCCCTTCTAGCTTCTATACGAAGAGTACTAGCATAGCTGCTAGAGAGTTACTTACTTAAATAAATTCCTTGTCTAGTAGCTCTGTTAGAGTTTTATAGAGTACTAACAGCTCGTCCTATAATATATTATAGAGTAGCCCCTATAGGACTGTCTCCTTAGATCTACTGTCTGTCTATAAAAGCTTAATACTATAATCAATTCCTTATCGGTGTACTAGTAACTTATTTGCTTCTTTTCTATCGAAAGCTAGGTAGAATTCCAGACCGATCTAGCTAGGCAGCTTTGTCCGCGGGTCTATATACTTCTTCTCTGCTAACGCTTTACTAATATCTGCGAGGCTGGCTAAGAAAACTTATAGCTTACGTTTACGATCTATAAGAAAGTAGAAGACGGCCGCGCTTACTTACTTGTAGAAGTAAGACTTTTCTAGCTCGCTATAAACTTCTAACCTAGAGTCTTAGAAGAGTAAGCATCCCTTAGTAGCGTTAAGTAAAGCTCGCTCTTTCCTTAACTAAGATTTTCCTAGAATTATTTCATAGCCCTCGATCTTAGGGACTACGTAAGTATAAACCCGTTTCTGCTAGTAGCCTCTAATATCTATACTAAAAGATACTACTTAGGATATAGTATCCTCTAATACTCCTTCTACTGACTATAAATGCCTTAGTGTGATTTATACGTAAGAGAGCTAATAACGATAGATAAAACAGTCTAAAACAATTCTATAGACTAAATACCTTAAATCTACTAAGGCTTATAAAGTAGCTACCCTATTTACTAAAGCCGATATAAGAAGAGGTTTTTCGTCTATATATTCCTGCTTAAAATGTCTCTAAGTGTCTATTACTAACAACTCCCTTCGTCGCCCCTGCCTACGCTTTCTAACAGGAGCTACTAGTTTTCCGAATCCGAGGAGATATTACCGTCTTCTTCTTCTAATTCTCGCGCTACCTCCTTAACCTCTGCCTTCTGTTTATAGACCGAATCCGCTGTTATAGGTCGCCTTAGTAGTCTATATAGACATTCTTAAACAAAATAACCAGTAGCTCTATAGCGAAGACAGCGACTAGTATAAGCACGGTTGCTTCGTTCTTCCTAGAACACCTATTTAGTACGCTTAGTACTAGTTGTTAAGACTTTAGCAGGTGCTGGTTCTTAATCTATGCCCTCTACGGATGCCTTACAGGTGACTTTCGGTCTGTTAGCGATATTGCCGCTCGTTACCTACTGTGTAGTATCCGTCGAGCGTTTCTAAGAGGTCTATAGTGTTTCTAGGAGAGTCTAGGCCCTAGATCTTAATGTTCGAGCTTTATAAGCCCTTAAGCGGTCGTCCGTTTCTTTAATAATAGAGTAGTAAGACTCGAAGTTAGGTTAAGAAGGAACTATGATTATCGCCTTAACTAACTCGTCGCTAAGGATTCGGTTAAGAGATACCTTCTTTGCGTTGTCCGGCTAAGATCCTTCTCTAGACTCTATAAGCAGGGCTTGCTATTCTATAAAGACCTCTAGGAATAGTCTTAAGCTCTAGCAGAAGGATTCCAGCTTTCGTTACGCTCTTTCCTTAGCTTACAGGTCTCTAAATACAAACTCTACTTAATCTAAGAAATCACTACTATTAGCTAGCTTCAGCTTGCTCTGTTCCCGTACCTATGCTTCTATTCTACGGAGCGCCTTGCTCTATAGAGATCTATTAAGTACCTAAAACTTAATATATTTAATATATCTATAGTAGTCGACTTCGACTTTAGCTCGTGCTTATTATAACTAAGCTTCTAGCTTATCCGAGTCTCTATAGAATTCCAGTAGCGGAGGAAGAGATTTCCTAGGTTTATTATCGTTATAGACTATCTATAAGCGAGCTTCCTTATCCTTCTTTTACTTATTCGTAATCTGTAGACAATCGTTCTCTTAGACAGATATTAACTGATTCTGCTGCTCTTAAACATACTATAGAAACTAGGCAGGTAGCTGATTTAGTATACTGCCTTCTTATAGTTCTCCTATTATCTGTAAGTTCTATAAATACTATGAAATAGCTTGTAAGTTCTAGTATTACTATAAAGGCTCGATGTGTTCTAGTATTACTAAAATAGCCCGATATGTTCTAATATTGCTATAAAGGCCCGTTATGTTCTAGTATTACTAAAATAGCCTAATATGTTCTAGTGTTACTGTAAAGGCCTGTTGTTTTTAAATCGAATCTAATATTAGAGCTTGTAGCAAGTGCTAATAAATTGAACTATAGAGGCTGTCTATGTATAAGAAGATTCGATTGTTCTTTCTAAGCCAGAGTCCTTGCTAACTTATATACTTAGTTAGCTCTTTCTAGAGGGTTCTGCCAAGGGTACTCTCGAAGGTTCTGTTACGTCTATGCGTTGCCAAGCGAGGTCACGTGAATGCGTCGCTGGAGTACTCCGAGACTTATTTCACGGGTGTAACCCTTGATAGAATAAGTCAAGTTCCTTTCGCTTCCTGTGATACGTATCTAGCATCTTAACTTTAATAAACTTAAGTGCTTCGACCTTGTAGGGCTTAGGGGCGTCTGGCATGCTAACATTGTCGTCGTTCCTGGTTAACTATATACCGGCAGGTGCCCTTCCGGTCGCACTTCCAGATGTTCCTACGACGTTGACTCGACTAGCATTCGGGCTAGCTGCTGCGGGGGTTGCTAGGGCCATGGCGACTGAACTTCTAAGCAGGTGCTCAAAGTGTAACGAAACTCAAACGAACTAAACAAAGATAACTAAGTCTCGAAGGTTGGTATACAGGTAAGAAGTACAGATGCGCCGGGTTGTTCACTTAGAAGTGAACTCGTTACTTGTATCAAAGATGTTAAACAAGATGATAAGATTGATAACTAAAGTTGAGCACGAAGCTCCTATCTAATAGCAGACGTGCCAGTCTTTATATAGAACTGTAGTCTCCCGTTCTAGTCGCTCTAGTCGCTCGCCCTGATCGCTTCAGTCGACAGGCGACTCAGGCGACTCAGGCGACTAGGTCACGTGATGCTTCTTACTAAAAGAAATCCATGGATCGCTTAGCTAGTCTAAGGATCCCTCTTTTTGTTTATAAGAATTTCCGATAGTGCTTAACCTGTCAGGGCGCCGCCTGGTCTTCACTCATCACATGTTCACACGTGATTCGTGACACGCACTTCTACTGTGAGAGGCCAGACCTCGAACAACTCAAAGGTGTGGTTTCGAATATTCAATTAAGAAGTGCGTGAAGACTACATACATACGAGCTCTTCCTCTATATATAGAGAGAAGAAGAGCTTCTGGAATATTCTAATAACTTGGTAGTGAGGTGATGGCCAGTGCTAAGCGGGGACTTTGGTCAATGCTTAGCGAGGGCGTGGCCCGAGCCTCTATCATAGGTTCTAACCCTCACTGTTCTCTCGTTTATGTAATAGCCTAGGTAGCAGCCCGTAGTAGGTTGATTACAGGCCTCTCTCTCGGGACAATGGCGGCAACTATTTCGTGTGACTTTTGTTGATATACTAGGCGGTTCTATTCTCGTAGTAGCGCCTCTATATCGCTTCTAGTAATGCCTCTATACCGTTCGAGAAAAACTTTCCTGAAAACTTTGATCCCGGTTGACTGGTCTCTCTATTCTTTTAACACAAATCTATATATGCTCTCAACGAAAATAAGTCGGCGTTTTACTAGTGGTTCTTTTAGATTAGTAAGCATCCATCCTTCGCTGGTGTATTCGACCAAAGGCTTTGGTGTCCGACTAGAGGGTTCCATCTGTTGTTTCGCTGTCCTGCCCTTAAGTATCCACCGGTGACATAAAGGCTTATTACGAACATGCTGAGCCTAGAATGCCTCTAGGTTGTTAGTACAGTCCTCGTAGATGTCGGGCTCGATACCTCGATTCATAGCGACGTCGGTGGAGATCATGGGCCCGAGGGAATCTGCGATGTGTAGGAATATATTTAGGTTGAGGGAAATTATTCGAGCTGTTGGAATAGGTTAGGTTAGGGAGTTTAGTGATAGGCCTGTAGGAATTTATTCAGGCTGTTGATAATAGGTAATCTGAACATACTATTTTGGCTAGGTAGAGAGTCCTAGAGTTTGTAGAACGCATCTTTGCATAGACAGCAAAGTCCTGCCAAAAAAAAGGTAAACAATGGTACATAGATGGCTCATGATTGGGTGAGTAATTGAGGTCCTGGAAAAGATGAAATAAAGGTGGGATAACAAACACAATATCTAACCAGATTCGTGTAAGACAAATAACCGCCACCCCCTACGTACAACAAATGTGATAGAACCCTAATGCCTGAAGAGGGCTGGTCACAATCAGATCGCTGCTGTCTCATACCCTTTACCGGCGCCGAATCTGCACACTACATCAATTCCTTTACACTGCATTCGCTCCTTCAAACTGCGCACCCGTTCCTTGCCCCTCTAGGGTTCTTTTATCTGCATCACTAGGTGGTCCAACCTCAACCTTTGGTATGTTTGCTACATCATTCGCATATTGAAGTGAGTGAAGCGCTGACCGTACATGCCACTCTTTCATCCCCTGCACATGAATCCAAGCTTCGTCCTCGCCTACAACTTCCTGCATCCACCCTCCATTCCGGCAGTGTGTAAAAAAAGTGGTTTCAAAGGCGTGCTCGAGCTGTAGTATACGATATCGTTTCTGATGCTTGGGGAGTACTGCGAACTGAGCTAATGTAATATACTGCTCAAGCTGAGCTTGAATAAAGGCATTTCTCACTCTCTAATCCAATAGTCAGTCAAAGCGGGGTTAATTTGTAGAATGCCTAGGTAATGTACAAGAAGATCTCTCCACCGCCCGTAATGCACCGACCCATCCTCCACTAACCAGTAGGATTTTCCTACGGCTTGGTTCATGCATGTCTGAACAGCAAGTGATGTTGACTTTGGTTGAACCTTAGCCATCTTGGGGTGGTGGAAGCTGGAAGCAGCATGGTGGGACGTCGAAGTAGTACCCATGTATGTTGCAAGGGCCACTGCAGCCGCGGACCCGCCTTCGGTAACTTCAACTGGCTCACGTGAGCCACTAACGACTGTCCTTCCTCCCATACACCCTGTTACCGCTACAACCACCCAGCAGCCTGTTTCCGCCCAGCCCAAAAATGGACCCTCTTACTTCCATCCCCCCTGGAGCGTCGATGACAGCCGTACAACAGACTATGAATGCTGTCATTGGTGGCGATCCCTTCTACATTGCCAAAGAGAACAGATGGAGGAACTTTGTCGTATGGAATTAATAAAATGCTATTGCCTTGATCACTATTGACTGTCCCGGGTTTCTAGTATGCTAGGAAACTGTTTATTATAGACCAATTGAGGCAGGAAAACCTGTCGATTCGAGATTTCTTATCACTTCCCCTAGCCGAGCAGCAGCATCGGGCTGCTCGCTTTGCCTGTGCTTTCGCAGCCCAGTTCCTCTAATATACCCGAGACAACGATTGGATGCAAAACGCAATCAGCGAGAACATTAACTAGATATATATTGACGGCATGAGCGCATGGCATGTAAAGCATGCGCTCAGAGCTCTACAGGGTATAATCAACTATTCGCACCCGAGAGGCTGCATGCTGAGATTTCAAGAAACGGATGCGACCCGACAATCGACTGATAGGTAGATGGCCACCGACTGTTGCGATCGTAAGCATACATCTTCCGTTCTGTGCGTAGACTGACACGTCACAAGGGCGGGTAGCGGAGCGGTATCTATGAGATCTGATGAGAAGGTTGGGAAGGAGGTTATCATGAAAATAGTGAGCTAGTCCCTGCTAGGTATGAAATTCGGAATTTGCACTTTCCTCCCCTTCTACATTCCCGTGAAGGATTGACATCCCTCTTGGGTGATCTCTGCACTATGTGTCTGGTGATCTATTAGTTTCGGCCAGGATACAGCGCCAGGTTACTTTCCTTTTGTCGTATCTTCGTAGGTTGCGTGTTCCCATTGCCCCCTCAGCATAGTCGCCCACCCATTGCTTCTTCTCAGAATCCACAACTTTCTCCTCTTTTCTTCGCCTTCTAGAACTCTGTCTTTGCGTGCTTTATTCTCTCGAACTCCTCCAAACATGGATTCCCCAATGGCGTGTTGAAGATTGGATCCTCTGCTTCAATACCAACTGAGCCATGGTATAATCCAGAATACACCACAGCCGTACTAGCGCATTCCTACCCCAGTCTCTAGGAATTATGTTCTATTAAGATCAACAATTTACCGATAGATGCGATAGGGAAGTATCTTATCTATACTCCAGATCCACACATTGTTTATATCGACATGCTATGCCTGAT
This sequence comes from Calycina herbarum, assembly GCA_001414485.1. Taxonomy (NCBI): domain Eukaryota; kingdom Fungi; phylum Ascomycota; class Leotiomycetes; order Helotiales; family Pezizellaceae; genus Calycina; species Calycina herbarum. The sequence continues at coordinate 7,772 of LLEY01000158.1, read as the reverse complement.
CCGCTGTGGCATTTTCCCAGAGGAATCTCTTGTTCAAGGGATATCTGGGTGTATTTTTGAGGTGGCTGAGGCTCTTCAGTTTATACTTGACAATGGCTCCTCACGCAATGATCTTTTGTTTATATGCGCGCTCATACCCTTCCTTAACAAGTGCCTTATATCAGCCTACAGCGAAATGGAGACACGGTTTTCGGGTTACGACTGGAACGAAACGGACCTCTGGTATTATTTTTTCGTTAAGCTTCTCTTACTTGATGGCAAGAAGGTTGGCCTGCAGCACCTGTGATGGCCAGCTATTGATGGAATTGCCGAGCCATCGGAACAGCCAAGAATACGTGCCGAGTATGGTACGGCACAGATGGTTACGGAACAGGATTACAGTACAGGTTTGGTTTCGGAATTGTCAGAGCCGGATCGGTACGGACTTTTGTTATTGCCCGGCCCTCTTGTATATAGATGCCCTTACTCTCTCTTGAGGAAAGACCAATTTGGTCTTTCCCTTCATATCAGAGCCTAGTATTCGGATATGTCATTCTATCGAACGCACTTCCATATGCCTCTTTTGTAGTAGTATCCGTTTCGTGCCGTTACAGCACCGTGATAGTCATAGGCAGTATTTCGGCAAGCTTCTTTATAAGCACTCGTTGGTCTACATCTATGAGCCGGGCGACAAAGTGCCATCTCGCACACCTGTCTATACTGGGAATCTCTTGACCGGCGAATGGAAATTCCTGAAAGAATCAACATGCGATGCCCAGAAGTTGATGTGTCAACGATTGGAGACCATGATCGGCGCCGAACTAGGGAATCAACAGCGCCTCAAAAGGCTCCTCGAGGGACTTTCTATTGTCCCAGAATGCTCCTCGCCGCACACCAAACCTTCTATCGAGCCAGCAGATTGTCAGAGTAGGAAGGTGGGGGGGTTGAGGAGAAGAAGAATGCGGAGGATGATGGGAAGGATGGGAAGGATGATGATGAGAGGGATGGATGGACAAATTTGGAAGTTCCATTGCTTGGTTAAGCTTTTGGCTTGATAATGGGGACGAGAACAATTACGGGTATTTCCTATATGAAGGTTGGACGGATACACAGAAGTTCTTTTGTTTTAGGGTTTAAGCACAGGTTACTGAATGGATTTCATTTCCCAGCAACAATGACAAATGACACACTCTGCTGGGCGTGTTTCTTCTTTCTGAAAATGATACTCAAAGTAGAAGCACCAAAGGAGAATTAAAAAGAATCCGAACCTAAACAAGTCAAACAAGCTGAAAGACAACCATCGCTCTAATATTTTGCGCCCAGATCAGCTGGCGTTCCAAATCCGATCCTAGGAGGAGTATCCCGACCATAAAGCGTTTGGCAGCGTCTGATGAAGGTGACGACTGTGCGGTTGTTTGGACGGTCTGAGGTGATAAACAACAGAGAGGCCATGCGCTTTGTCCTTGGGGACCATTGAACTGCAAGATGCTTGAGATTGTCCCCACCCCAGCCTCTCATTTTCAACAGGCGAAAAAAATAATGTGTCAATTTCTGGTATGAGTACAATCTTCCCTTTCTTCCCAATTCGTTTTTTGTCGGGAAGTTCCACATTTGAGCATTCCGACAAAACGAAACTACGAGCTTCCCCTACGAGTTTCTCGAGACGTCAAGACTAGAACTTCTCTGGACGTCATAAATGTTTTCCTGCGTCGAATAGTGTACAACACCGACGGGGCTGATGTTCCCTCCTTTCTCATTTCTCCTTCAGGAACCTGAATAGTGACTGGGGATAACGCGTACTGCCAAATCATGTTTCGAAGGTCAACCATGATAACTTTGACCCTACCTTCGTCGGCATCTCGTATGGCAGAGATGTATTCTTCGTCAGAGCTGTTACATAGAACGATATTTGGCGGCGGGATAACCCTACGTACCAATTAGTTATGGATCATCGTTAAGGTTGGATATCTTACCAAAAGAAGTAGGACGTTTTGTTCTTTAGTACATCTGTAAGCATTACGCGGTTTATCCAGCGATGGGTTATACCCATGGTGTGTAGAAGACTGGCGACTTGAGAGGTTGACATTGTAATAGCGCCTGCTGAAAAATAGCTTTTGCAAGCATCGAGAGAAGGGCCAGAATAAGCAGCGTGGTAATAGCTATGCTGGAAAAGAAATTAGGTTGCCGTTATATACAAGGTTTTAGCAAGTAGACAGCCGTGCGTAGGTGTATCTTAAAAAGTACGTGGCCAAACGTTGATGAGAAACATAGGATAATGAGTAAGATGGAAAATATGTTCTTTGCTTGGTTAACCGGCTTCTCGCCACTCCAGTCATCCGACCCGTCAGAATACCGCTGGTGGTTGCAGCCTGTTGGATTCTGCTTCCGAGGCATCTGACTCCTATCTTTCCCTTGTGGACCAACCGTCCTTCACCCACGTACTCTTTCCTTTCTGCCCAACTTGCAAAGTCACAATCAACAACCCTTTTCCAACGTCATCTTCTGTAAGAATTATATTTTCTATCCGGATAGCCGTTCTTGATACGTAATTACGTGCAGAGATCGAGAGACAGCACACTTTCGTGAAGGAAATATATACCGACCCACAGCGAACTCTCGAAAGCCTTACCGCACAATTGAGTACTCATTTCACATCACTGACCTCTAAGACGTTGGACTTTTACGCCAGAGAAACAGAGCTCTTCGCTGAACGTGAAGCTCAAATCGAAGGATTAGCAACGAAATTCGCACCATTCTTAAAAAACACCCCAAACACTTCAACCTCTCGCAAATCGAATTTCCGCCTTTGCAAAAAACCGAATTTGAGAATTACATCCTACATCTAAGCACGTCTACCCAATGTCTTCGAGAAGTGGTTCTCTCGTTGAACCACGAAGAAGCTTCAGGCGCAAAGCTTGCCGGCGGTCTTTAGGGTTGGAGAGAATGAAGACATATCTGAAGTTGTGGATACAACGGCTCTTAAAAAGGTTGATGGGTGTACAACGGAGGAGGACACTGGGCCAAGCAAGAACTGCAGACGGTCTCCAGAATTGGGAAGGAAGCAAAACATGACCGAAGATGGCGATACAATTTACCTCCAGATTCCAGAGGAGCACGAAGAAGCCTACGGAAAACGTCAAGACACAATCGTTTCCCTCAAAACACCCTTTGCTCCATTTGAGTGTACGATTCGATGGCATTATCAGCATCCACGTCACACTATTGAAGACATCGGGGATTTCTTGGTAAAAAAAGATCTCCCTGAGCATTTAAAACAACAACTGCCAACTTATATACGCGAAATGGGGTTTCAGAGAAGAGTATGTAAGCAGTGCAAACACAGGCGATTTCAATGTAATGGCCTGATTCCATGTACTCGATGCTCTGCCAGTAGCTTCGAGTGTGTCTACCTGTCTGGTTGTGAAATCCAGAGCACGATTCCTTCAGCGGATGCTATTGGCAACAGCAATGACGACAAACAAGGCCCGGCCTCGCATGAGAGAAAGTCTGACGATATGACCATGATATAGAACGCTGTGAATATACCGCCGATATCCAGAGGCGGAATAGAGGCAAACGAAGAAGAGGAACGGAGACAAGACTCTTCCCTTTCTTCATTCAAGGAGCTGGAGGAGATGGTTAAGTCTCCGGCTACAATAAGACGCCAACCGAGGAGAAAATAGACCTCGCTAGAACTATACCACGATCTCATCGAAAATCTCTACCTAAACAGATTAGAATTGTTGAAATACGACACTTCAGAGGGCAAGAGTAAAAGTCTTAAATTCCTTAGCCTACTCTATAAGAGTATAAGGTATATATATATATAACTTTGTAATAGCTATTACTATATCTATTTACTAAAAAATCTCTTTCTCTGTCGATATACCCGACAGGTATACTAATATCTTTCTTAAGTAGCTTAATATAACAGATATTACTATACCTATTAATAGCTCTCTTATAGTTATATCTAAGAACAGCTACTTCTATAAAAACTCTATAGGTAAAGCTTCGCTCTAAAACTTATATAGTAATTAAGCGTTAATAAGTATTACTTTTATAAGTGAAATAAGTATTTAGTTCAGCCTTTCTAAGACACTGTTTTACTCTAGTATATATAGTATAGTTTACCTAATCTTAACTCTATACTCGCTTAGTAGCTTATTCTTAAATATCTTAAATTCTTTAGTATTATTAAGCTAAAGAACTTTTAACTTATACTCTAACTATAACTTCACTTTCTTCTTCTATTTAAGTACGACTTCTCTAAAGTTAGTTCTCTACTTAGTTAGAAAAACCTAGGACTTTTAAGTAGCCTAGTCTATAAGAGTATAAATATAACGTTCCCTAGCTATAGTAGAAATACTATATAGACTCTAGAAGTTAGAAAATACTCTTCTAAGAGGTTTATCTACTTTCTTTAGCACTTAGTAGTTAATAACTCGTAGCTGTTTTACTATAATATATAGCTTATAGAAGTCTAAGTTATAATCTCTTAGAATTAATATTAGTACTTCTAGGTTAAAGACTATACTATATAGCTCTCTAAGTTCTTATACACCGATATAGCTAAAATTCCTATACTAAAGGTTAAGGTTAGTATCTCTTTCAGTTATAGCTATAGTAGCTTCTATAGTAATAGAGTCTAGTATATATTATAAGCTAATTCAGCTTATATTCGTAATACTAAAACTATCTTTTATAAGAGTTATAGCGTACTTACTTATACTACTAGTAGTCTATATAAGAATACTCTTGTCTTATAGCTAAGAGACTAATATCAGGCTACTTATAAGCTTAGACACGTATAGTACGTTTATAAGAGCAAGTGTTTAAGTCTATAGCTTATCTATAAAGACTTAGATAGTTATATTCCTAATTCCTATTTTATATATTAAGCTACCGCTTATAGTCTTAACTACTTAAGAGACCTTAAGCTCTAAAAACTTAGTAAATACGTCTCTAATATAAGTTATATAGTAAGTAGCTCCTAAGTCGATTACCTAAGCTACTTAGCTCTTATTAAAACGTCTTATAAGAGTACTCTAGTAGACGTCTATTAGAACGTCTTCTATTAGATCTATAATAAGTATAACCTCTTCGTCTTATATTAGCTAGTGCTTTAAGTACTATTCTAGCGTTAGTAAAGAGCTTATAGAGGTACTCTTTACTCGCTTAGTAAATGCTTTCCCTTTAATTATCTAAATCTAGACTAGATACTTAGTCTTAAAATACTCTTCTTCTCTATAGTAATAGTAAGTACCTTTATACTTCTTACTGTTCTAACCTCTATAGCTCTCTTAACCTTCGTTAGTAGGCCTCTTTACCTCTTACGCCTTCTAACGTTTCTATAGTCGGTTATTAGCCGTAAGTACTATCTTATTTAGGCCCTAGTTACTAGATTTCAAGTGTTATTCTGTCTACTTTAGGCTTATAACAACAGAGTCAAAGTCTAGAGTAGATAGCTTATTCTCTAGAATCTCAATTCGTATATTATACTCGTTTCCTAGCTTCTAGACAGCTCTGAGAAGTATACTAATCTTACTTCTCTATAGGTACTTCGTCTATATCTATAGTAAAGATAAAAGCCTATAGATTATATAGGTCGGTGGATATTAAGTCGATTATAGTACTAGCCTTTAGCTTATATCTATAGAACTGACTTATATACGTAGTAAGCGATATATCGTTAGCTAGACAGTAGTCTTTTTATAAAGCCTTCTATTACTCTTATATAGTCTAGAAGTCGATAATTTTATTCTTTATTATAAGTAAGTAATAGCTTATAATACAGGTCCTAGTCTTAGCGTTCTTACGTCTCTATACCTTCTAGAGTAATAATACTCTAGTATTAGTCTTAGTACTAACTTATTATAACTAGGAAGGACCTCTTACTCTTATAGAGATTCGTAGTATAGAGGTTATAAAACTTATTATACTAGCTAGTTTTAGTTCGTTACTAAGAATAAGATTAAGAAAGTCTCTAGCTTTAAAGAAAGAACGAACTTCTTTAGTCTATATTTAATAGTTAAGAGCGCTCGTAAGTTTTAGAATCTTTAGCGATTTATTATTATACGACATATTAACTAATAGAATATATAAGCTTAAGGCTTAGTATAATTAGTTAAAGCGATAGAGCTTCTAGGCTTATAATCTATTAAAATACTATACTTTAGAAAGTAAGAGTAAAAGTCTTATATTTCTTAGCCTACTTTATAAGAGTATAAGGTATATATATATATAACTTTATAATAGCTATTATTATATCTATTTACTGAAAAATCTCTTTCTCTATTAGTATATCTAACAGATATACTAATATCTTTCTTAAGTAGCTTAATATAATAGATATTACTATATCTATTAATATCTATAAATAGTCTTCTCTCGTCGTATTTATAGAAACACTTAAACCTTTATATAATCTCTTACGTCCGCTCTTCTAAGAAGATAATAATTAATAAAAGTTATATAAGAATTATAGAGGAGCTAAGAGAAGATAAGCTTTCTATATCTAAGAGAAAGTCAGCTACGATACTTAAAACTTAAGCTAAATATTACTATTGTTTTTACGAGAAAGCTCGCTATAATTAGACTATAATAATAGAGTATTCTTAATACCTAGTATAAGATCTCACTTATAAACTAATTAGTCGAAAGAAAGATAGTATTATTTTATAACTAAGAGAGAAGGTAGCTGCTAAGATATATAAGCTAATATATCTTAGTAATATAGAGGATATTATTAATATTATTAGTAATTAATCTAGTAATATTAAGAAAGAAAGTAAGACGAAGTTAACTATAGTATAATCTATATCGAAAGTAATATAACAAAGACTTAAAGAAGTAAAAACGAGAAAAGAATATATAATAAGAGAATATTAGATACTTAAGAAAGTTAAACACTTAGAAGCTAAGGCTACTTAATATAAAAAGTTAATCTTAAAAAAGATATAGAAAAGAAAAAGATATAAATCCTCTAATTTACTACCGATATATACTTACTATTAATCTAGGATATTCTTAGTAGAATAGTATACTTTTTAATTTTTAAAATATTATATTAATTATATGTTTTATATTCGTCGGTTATAGTACTAGTTAAGTAGATAGATAACTTTTCCTACGTTTAAAAAAAGTAGAAAGTAGTTTAAAAAGATAACTATAAGTAGTATTCAAAGTAGTATAATATTTAATAACTATAACGTAATCTATTACCGAGCTACTGTGATGGCCAGCTATTTATGGAATTGCCGAGCCATCGGAACAGCCAAGAATACGTGCCGAGTATGGTACGGCACAGATGGTTTCGGAATTGTCAGAGCCGGATCGGTACGGACTTTTGTTATTATCCGGCCCTCTTGTATATAGATGCCCTTACTCTCTCTTGAGGAAAGACCAATTTGGTCTTTTCCTTCGTATCAGAGCCTAGTATTCGGGTATGTCATTCTATCGAACGCACTTCCATATGCCTCTTTTGTAGTAGTATCCGTTTCGTGCCGTTACATTAAAAGACCAAATTCGACTCCGCCGGGGACGGCCTGTTATAATATCTCACTCGAGCGCGCCGGCGTACCTGCTTCGAATTCGATTCGGCCTAGATTCGGATCAGTACATCGACAACCTCAAATAGCCAGGTAATCAGAGACCACCTGGACGGCCAGTGACACCGGGGTTTGGTGTCTGAACAGTCAGCTGGTAAAATCGTAGGCGATTCCTGCGTCAATGGGAGTGGACTACGCTGAGTACTCCTGAGACTCCTAATAACCCTCTCCGTGTAGGGATTG